>JAXGGA010003105.1:0-108727 GCA_038373865.1 Uloborus plumipes
TATTTATTTTAAACGAAGGTAACAGCTATTTCTTTTTAATTAACTATTAGTTGTCTCGAAGTGGAAAACTCCTTTTTGTGAATGTTATTAAGTAACTTTAGAGGTAAAGAATGCGGCACCTAGGAGAAATATTTGGAAAAATGCAATTATCGTAATGTTCGGCCGAATGTGAGATAGGGACCTGAAGTCTTCATTTTAATTTAGATGCATTTATTTATTTTTGCTTTTGGCTGTTTGTATAAAATTACAGATTTTAAACAGCTCTGACTAAATAGCCCTTTGCTCGAGTAATATTTACTTTATTCAAGTATCTGCAAAGATACCTATCTGATTCTCTAACCTTTAGATAAATGGAAAAATGAACTATCAAACATAGAAAGTAAGAGGAAAAATCGTAAACCAAACGTTCAAAATCGTGGTTGTAATTCTTGCACAAAAACTTTAGCTTCGCAAGAGCTAATTCATTCTAAATATATCTTTGAAAAACATTTAAATTTAGGCAACTATATTTTAGATATATTTTTTTAGCAATCGAAATGTTTGCTACATTTTAAATTGGACGATGATATTTTTAATAATGAGTGAATTCATTTTGCTATTCCAATCTTAACTGCATGAACTCACTTTTGATATTCATGATAGAACTGAACGTCGTTCGCATTTCGCGATGCGGAAATTTCTCTCTCTCTAGAATCAATTTGTACTGTAAATTGTACACACAAAACACTGGACAGCATTGTAAATGATTTGTTTTATTCTATAAGCGTATTTTCTTCCTTTTTTTTCATGTTTTTACGAGTAAGGAATTATGACGTCTTTTGAAGATTTAAACTTCTTTTAAAAAATAAGAAAAAAAATATATCTTAATATGCTTTTTTGTACAAAATCTGCAACTGCGCTTCATGTTTACTTTAGTTTCTTTATTTATGGAATTGCTTTCTGTTTTAAAAACATAAAATAAATAAAGAAAGAAAGACAAATCTGGCAAAAAGATAATTTTAGTTTAAGTAAACAGTACAAGTACTAATTTTATAGATTGGAAGTGAAAGAATGCATTTAAAAACAAATGTACATTATTTTAACATTAGTAGGCATTTTATTGAATTCGTCTCTACTTAAATTATTTTAGTTTGTCACATACTACTTCAAATGCGTTATTAAGCAATATTCATAATATCCCAAAAGGGTTTCGGGTTAAGCAATAACTTTGCTTCATTAGCCTATTATCTAGATGTAAGCTGATGCAGGATGCAAACCTGATATACGCTTATCACCTCTGGCCCGATAAGCGTCAGATATCTGAGTGAATGCACCGTCCTGCACTAATACCTATTCTTGGTTGATTTGTGAAATGCGAGCTTGGTGTCATTACAATTGTGTCTAACTAGTCGCTTGCTCGTGAAGCAATTCCGGTTTGTCGCAAGAAAGCCCTGATTATTCGCTACCGCTCTATACCATTTGAGCATGTAAAGGAAAATGCGAATTTGAAATGAAGTACTGTAATTATTGTTACTAAAATAAATATTTTGACTAACAATATTTTGATGATAAGTTCATCCACTGTTTAGCGCAATTTATAGGACAGAATAAAAAGCTTTATTCTCTTGAATTAAATTTCACAAAATATTAAATGCGTTAATAGCGTTTTAAAAAAATGAATGCTTTAAAAACTATAATTTTATCAAATAAAAGCAAGATATTAAATTAATACAGAAGGTTTCTATTAAGGGACATCTGTGGTAGGTACGGGGGCCCCTGGAGGTGTGAAATGAAATGAAATATTAAGGGACATCTCTAATTAAGGGAAATTTTCTCTCGTTACAGGACCTTTTAATTTGGACTTCAGTGCCTTAAACTCTGATGAAGTGATCCCTTAGAAAAAGAACATTTATTGTTAAAAGCGTACGAAATATCAAGCATAAATGAATAAAAAGCCTCAAATTTACTAAAATCTAATGTACAGTTTTTGACGTTGTTGGTGAAAGATGCAACGAGTTCTAGATGTGTGTCCTGAAAAAAAGGAACAATTATTAATGCTAATAAAAACGTGCTAGTGTAACTAGTTTTAAACAATAGGCAATCGTGGGGGATTCCTAAATGGTTGTGCACGGTTTTTCACCCAAAGTCTGAAACACTCTCACATAATGTCATTTACTTTATATTGCATTACGAATTGCATGACGTAAAGAAAAAAAAACGATTGCTTTAAATGCACGACTACAGAGCAAATTTCAAAATTTTGCTCTTCATAATTTATTTCCTAAAATATTTATTTTTAGTGTTTTTTTCCTTTTATTTGTCTTTGTCTTCAATTTCGTTAGAATGATTTTGTCTGATTTAGCTTGAATATGAGTTAAAATAGTTCGGAAAATATAATATTGTCGTCAATGACTGTTCCAATTTTCAAAAGCTTCTCTACTACAAAAAAAAAAAATACATAAACACCTTTAATACTTATTCTCAGGATTATTTTCTCCCCACCAACCTTCGTTTGGCTTCGGAATGCTAAATATTTTTTTCCTAAGAAAGGGTAAACTTGAACTGGAAGTCAATAAAAATTTATAAATCGCCAAATTATTGATCGCTTTCAGCTAAGTTTACTCGTTAAAATCAAACTGTGCTGACTCAACATAAACAAGAACTTATGTTTTGCTTAATAATAAATAAATATATGTGTAAAACAATAGCAGCTGACAAAATCAGATAAATTTTGCTCAGCAAAGGGTTATTCCTCTTTGGTTTAAACTGGCTGTTTCAATTCGCAGGAAAGAAATAAATTTATGGTTTGTGACGGACATGAGAAAATTTTATAAACATTCTTTTATTTTATTTTTTTAATTACTTGGGGTAATACATACAACTTAAGCGTCAAGATTTTAAACTGCCATAAACATACTAAATCAAGTTAATTTATTTGCTATACTTGTATTTAGACGTAAACATATTTCTTGTAATGTAAGTAAATCATTTAACAAAATTCAATTTTTTTTATGAAAGGAAATAATTAATACCCGGGAAAGTTCATGAACATTTAGGTTAAAAAAGCGTGATAAATGAACATTAGAAAAGGAGAAAAAGAATAGCTTTTTGGAGAGCATAAAGAAAAAAAAATGTGGAATTTTTCCTAAAACAATAAAACTGAAACAGCAAGGTTTTGAATAGAAGACAATTGTCTACGAATTAAATGCTTAACAATTACAAAACCAGTTGGGTTGGAATTCAACCAATTCCGCCTAGGACTAAACATACGTTAGGAGTAAATATGCTTTTGCTGATCGCAACCATTTCAACATGAACGAAAAGGCGTTACATTATCTTGAAAGTCTTTGGATTAACCATTATCTTGAGGATTTTTTATAATGCGGCTTAAAGCAATGCAGCAAATCGTAACACATTTTCATTTATACTTACCAACGACATTTAGTCTGATGCTGAGGCTCATTTTAGGTTCAGTACTGACTTGACACTCGTACACCCCTGCATCTTTCTTTTGAGTGTATTTTATCTCCAACGTCCATATTTCAGAATTTTCTAGGTGAATTGATGTGAATCTTTGATCACTTGTATAAGTGTATTTTCCCACTGTTAAGATATGCAAATCTCGCTGCCTTACCCATGACACCTGGAAAAAAATGTTATTTTAGAACATAAACAATAATTTTAACAAAGAAAGTATCACTATCCAAACGCTTCAGAAGAATAAATAAAATTAAGGAATTAAATATAACCAATGTTTGTTAATTTATGTGTGATTTAATATTATTTGTTAGCACGTATGTCAATGTATGCTTCAAACTATTTTCAATAGGGAAACACTTTAATTTAAAGCAAGAAAAAATTATCATAAAAGTAGGAAAAAACATGTTTAAAAAAATACCAAAAAACTGATTAAAGGCTTGAATAAAAATATTTAGACGTATTTAGAGTTGTGTCTAATTATGTATTTTCTATAATTCACGCTTCTTTTGTTTGACTTCACATCAACTTTACTACTGACTTAAAATGTGATTACTTAGCCCTAAAATTATTATAATAACAGCAATTATACCGAGAGCAGACATAATATATGCGCACATTTTTGCTGCATCATTAGAAAAGTTATTCCTACGTGAGATTTAGAATAGCTAATTTACCTTCACTAAGTCATCCTCACAGATCTTTGCCCAATAGCTACGTTTCCACTGAATGTGGAATTAAATTTTCTTCATTGTAATAATGGAAAATCCCCTACACAAGAGAGTTTTGATTTCTGCCAAATGTGCAACTATTCCAAGTAGCACACTTCGTTTTTTAAAGGTTGTAAAATGGTTACTAACGTTGTAACAACCGCTTAAAAACGTTTATAAAACGCTTAAAGATTATTTGTGCTACCTGGGATTCCTTAAGTACAATTTGCATTTGCTTAAAATTTTACTATTATGAAATGAACCTAGTCTAGTCTTGATCTATGTTACAGCACCAAATAAAGCTTAACCTTAATTTGACGATGCCAGGAATCTGTACATTAATTGAATGTATGTATTTGTTTATTTTATAATTTTCATTTGATAAGAATGTTAACTTATTAAAACGGTTTAATGTCTAATTCAAAGAAAAAAGCAAATCTGAGAACATATAACAATTAATTTGCATGATTAGTTAAGAACACATGAGAAGCACATATTTAGTTTTTGAAAGGCATGTTTTCGTATTTGATGATGATGATTTCAATTTATTTACACTAGAATATTGAGTAATATTTCGATACATGTAATAAAGGACCATGAACTACGAACAAATGTAAGTGATGGGGTGTAACGAAAATTGGGTTACCTCATATTTTTCATAGAAACTAAATTGTGAACATACAATTCCTTATAGACACTCTGTAGTTATTGATATATAATTCTTTAGTTTCAAATATAACCGTAATATACCAATAAGAACCGTAATATACCCAACGAAAAAGCTTAAAAGTTCCCGAAATAGTTTAAAAAAAAGGGTGGTTGTGAAAAACCTCAGTTATATAAAACGATGTATGCCAATGGTCACAGCG
Source organism: Uloborus plumipes (assembly GCA_038373865.1). Lineage (NCBI taxonomy): Eukaryota > Metazoa > Arthropoda > Arachnida > Araneae > Uloboridae > Uloborus > Uloborus plumipes. The sequence continues at coordinate 5,036 of JAXGGA010003105.1, forward strand.
ACTTACCTAGAAATGTGACACAATACAGAACTTAGAAACTTATAAAATATTGTATGGATGTGTGCGAAAATGAATGTATAAGTCATATTTCGTAATCTTTAACTGAGGAGTAGATTTACTGGTGTAGGAAATTTAGTTTACTCTAAAATGTGCTTGCATGTAATAGTCTCTTTTATCTCAAATTGAAGCCTTGAACTTATATTTAAGTAAAATGTGGAGCAAAAAATAAATAAATAAATAATTTTGAAAGATATGCAGTTTTGTTTAACTCACGAGAACTCGCGTCGTTGCTTGTCACACGAGCGCTCGCGCGGGGTCTAAAACGACCCCAGTATCACTTAACACACACCTCTGTTAACAAGAATGAAAAGAGTTTGAGAAAACTTCAATCACACCCGCCCATCAATCAAGGACATAATTGCAGCGACCAAAAAGATGATTTTCTTATCTGGCTATGAAATTCCAGGAAATTGACACACAAATGGCTGGGAGTCGTTTTCGACCCCGCGCAAGCTCTTGTAAGGTAATAGTTTTCTTGTAAATATTCAGTTTTTGTTATGTTTACCTTTGAATACTGACTAGATATACTACATAATTAGACCTTCTATAAAACCTCCCGTACAATATAAAATCTTTATTTAAACGCTTTTCTCGTGATTCGGGCGAAAATACTATTCTTTCCAATAAATATTTTGAAATATAAAACTTTTTATACAGATGCTTAATTTTGATCTCAGTAATACTTATGTCATTTATCTTCCAAAACACAACTTCCAGACATAAAATATACATTTTTAGTGAGCTGAATAGTAAATACTACCATTAAGTTTTGCAAAACTATTATAATGGAACAAATAAATTAAGAAATTACTTCAACACATTTTATTTAAACCTTGAAAGTCTTTTTTGCACCTAGTTTTGCACGTTCAGTTTTGATACAAGAAAGTTATGATGCTTAAAAAAATCACATACATAAAAGAAAAATTGAGTTACGATACTGGAATCGTAAAAAAAAAATGCCGGAATTCAAGAATGTAACACAATTAATGTAAGAAAAGTAATTTTAATAAAAATTGAATTTTAATTTTATACGCATAAAATGCTCAGAATCAAACTATTATTTCATTTTTGTCCTTTTCTTACATCAAATCTCGTTTTATTAGCAGTAAAATAATTATTACCTCAGTTTTCAAATAACTAATCGATGATGATTTAAACAAAATACTTAAAATGCTGAAAAATAAAGTCATAACATAGATTAACTTTATTTCAAAAAAAATAGAAAGTGAAATTTAAACTTTTTGGACGTTTTAAAACTTTATAAAACGTTATAAAGCGTTTTTGAAATAAGCCTTTGTCAGGCAGGCACACACACAAATAACTTTGGACATTAATAAGCAAACGAAGTACCAATTTAAGAAAAAGTATGAGACTCCGCTAAGAACAGTATAATAAATGCACAAAACACATAAATATATTTGATTTATAACACTAAAGCGCATCAGCTAAAAAATGCTTAAAACAATAAAATAATAATATTTTTAGCGACACAAAAAAATTTAAAAATAATTTTACTCATTGAGTATTCATTATTTCAAGAGTATGTAGTAAATCTGCTGCTTACACATCATCAAAAGTCCCAACGTTAATATTTTAGTTGCAATGATAAAGTTTTCCCCCTTTTTGAGGCAGCTTTATATGGTCTGCATTAAAGGGAATTTTAAATTTTTAGAAAATATAAAAGATTGCTCCGCTATGAATTCACTCCTACGCTGAATAATTGATCAAACGCTGCATGAATACTTTACTTGTATGTCTTTGCGTTTCATTTTTAAAATGAGAGATACGGTCAAAATTTTCAAATACATTTCAGCTTTTGAGTATCACTATAATAGTTTCTGTAGATACTTGACTATTCGACTGATACTGAGATTTTGGGACGTTGCATATTTATACAATAATCACGAAATAATCAGGAATAATATTAAGTTATGCTTTGCGGCCCATGTATTTTGGTTTTTTAAAAATTGCTTTAGTACAATGGATTTTTTCGGCTACTTTTGTTTTTATAAGTGTTTATAAAATTGTTGAAATAACGAAATACAACAAATAAATCCTATGTATGTAACAGAACAGGCTTTAGTGTCTTTCAGCTTCCTCAAACGTTTTTACGCTTATATAGAACGATTACGTTTTAAAGAAATGTCATATATATTTTTTTGTAATCGAACTCTGCAGTTGTCAGTAATAGTCAATTAATTGTAGTAAGTGTTAATATTTTCTGTTGAAATGTTCTTACTAGCTTAGGAGACAAAATTTGAAATATTTCATAGAAGTTAAACGTACTTCTTCTTACAAGTAATTTTAAGACTTTGATTTAAGATACAATTAACAATAAACATGGTGGGTGTATTTGAACTAATTACGACATCATGCCACATGATAAAGAAAAGACTGATGGTACAAAACCATAACTATTATATGAGTAACATAAAAAACTAAAATAGCTCTGAATTAAGAACTTGTAATTTTTCATGAATTTGTCTTAAACTAACGGCGTTTAGCACTATTTTGTTTTAAAACTTGTATCTTTGATTGTACATTGTAAAATTTTGGGTGCAAGAATCCTACGTGGGCAATATCCCTTGTTGGTTCATCAGTGGTGGAAAAAACAGTTGATGGTAGAGGGGGTTAAAATATTTTTGTCATGGTTAATTGGCCCACCCCCTAGAGCTCAAACAGAACTATATAACCGTAATAAACAGCCTTTCATATAATGTTCTTTTACTGTTTCGTTAAAAAAATCAATCGAACAATGGAACGGTCATCGTTTATATCTAGTTTTTAAAAGAACTAACTTGCATCACATTCCAAAAACAAAATGCTGCACTTCCCTTTAGGCATCCTTTAAAATCGTAATTATTGGCAGGACCGTCATTTAGGGGGGCAGGGGGGTCGATTGCCCCCCCCCTAACTTTGAGAAATCAATGTGTTTACATATAAGTGGGAGTGGTTTTTGTTGTTTTCTGGTGAAATTGTATTGTGTTTTTACCCTTTGCCCCCCCCCCTGAAAAAACTTGAAATGACGCCCCTGATTATTGGAAGAAATCAGTAGAAAATTTCTGCACGTTAGTCCTGACACTTATTTGTAAACCACTACCTCGAAAAAAAAAAAAAGATTACCAGTGCATTGTGTTAATGTAATTATCAAATACAATATCTAGGGCACTTACGCTAGGAAATTACCCTAGGAAAAACAAGCTGATAAAAATTTGAATTAGATGAGCTGGAGCTAAATTGGAGGAAACAATTTGAATACTTTAAGACAAGTATAAATGAAATAGCTAAAAGCAAAAAGCAAGTGGCTTTTATACGCAAGTCTCCTCATCAAAATGAGAGTTATCACATCTTTCATAATATTTAATACAATTTATATATTATAAGCATAACAATTATTTTAAGCAAAAATAAAACAGAAGACAAGTGCATCACTCTTGTGATCGGACATAAAACTTAACGATCACTAGATACAAGTACGCTTGCAACGAACAGTTCATTTTTAAAACGAAGCATATAAAATTGAAAAACGTTTCTTATTTCTAACCTCAGAATGATAAATTTTCTTCAAAACTGAAAGTAAACGAAAGAAATGGGCTCGATTTAGGATAAAAATAAAAGAAACAAAGTAAAAAAAATGTTTACGAAAAAGTTTGTAAGTTGGAGTGATTGATGTAGCCTGGATACTGCATTCGCAAGCTTAATTGCATTTGTTTGCTGAAGTAGTTAATTGTTCATTTAAGTTAACAACACACGTTTTTTGATGTGGGGAAAAAACTTGTTTGAATATAATTACAGTTGAGAAGGACCACTGAAATGATGAGCAAAAAGGAAAGATTAAAGTATAAAATCTTCAATGTTGTTTTACTTCGGTAAAGTAGAGGAAGTTCGAGTATTGTGGAAGTGATTTTTATATATTGTTTCAGCTATAGATTTAATATTGGTTTAAAATATTAAGGAAATGAGATGCTGTCGCATAGACTTAATTTTTCTCATTGAATAGATTAAATACTTTTTAAATATTAAGGACTTAATTATTAAGGATTAACTATTAAATAAATTTAATCCTTAATTATTAAGGATTAACTATTAAATTAATTTAATCCTTAATTATTAAGGATTAACTATTAAATTAATTTAATCCTTAATTATTAAGGATTAACTATTAAAATTAAGTATTAACTATTACTTAAATATTAAGGAAATGAGATGCTGTCGCATAGACTTAATTTTTCTCATTGAATAGATTAAATACTTTAGAGGTGAATTTTTGCCTGCGTTCTTACACATTTTTATATTACGTTTTTAGGGGAATGTGGGGCAAAGTGAAATAGTTGACACACCTGTATCTGAATGAACAAATTGAAAATTTGCTCTGAAAATCAGTGTACAAAAAGAAGGAATAATGTATTTTGGTTTACAACTATCATTGAATTTTCAAATAAATATGTAAATAAACAAATAAATAGTTAATGAAAAAAAAACGAATAAATGAATAAACAAATGGATTATCTAATTTAGATATGAGAAAAGAAATGAGTGAGTAAAATAGAGAATGAATAATAAAATAAGTGGATGAATGAATAAATATGTGAATTATTAAGTATAAGAATGTGAAATAATTAATAAGGAAGAAGTACGTTCGTGATTTAGAAAATGAATGTGTACGCAAAATAAAGTGACTATTTGCCCCATCCACTATGTCCGGCGTGCAATTGACTAATTGCACTGAACATTAAAAATCAAAAACATGCTTAATATAAGCAACATAAGGGCTGCACTGGACTTCAATAGATTCCAATTAATAGTTGAACTAATAACTACAAAAAGTCTATCATTTTATAATAACAAGAAATATTTTTGAAAAACCACGAATATTACAACAAAGGCATCAAGTTCTGAAAATCATTGGTGTAAATGTTTTCGTTGATGTTTAAAGCTATTCATTTTTTGACAGGAATCAACTTTATGTCTAGGAACTTAGTTAAAATATTTCTCGAGGCAGACGGAGCTACAAACTATGAAAATATATTATTATTTCACTTTTTCCGTTATTTCACTTTGCCCCACATTCCCATACTTGGTTTTAATGAAGCACGTAAATCCAGTTAAATTACGCTTATTGTGTATTAGGACTGAGGGCATTAAAATCTTGTAGATATGCCAACTGATACTACAAAACACATGTACATCATGCTACAGTGGATTAAGGGTGATATAGCTTCTATTTTAGAATTGGGTCATTAATGGAAAGGGAGGGGTCAGAGTGCAATTTTGGGGCCGAAAGGGATATACTTAGCGATTTTTTTCAAAATATAAGTATCAGAAATGCAGTTTCGGATATAATTGGCTGTTTAAGAAATGATTCCTGACCCCCATAACTACCTCCTGGATCCACACTTGCAGTAGCTAACCTGACTAAAGTAGGAAAAGTAGAAACCAAGAAAGTTATGTAAAATAAATAATAGTTACATTAGTGAAGACTACAATTATATAAATTCCGATGCAATGCAATAGTCAAGTGGTGTGAGTACTGCAATGCGTCATTAAAGCAAGAGTTTAGAACATATTTTATGTAATAAGACCCTGAAGTAAGCATTGTTACTGTGCAATAAGTAAAAACAAGTAGAACATTCCAACGCTTTAGTTAATCTTTAATGCTACTTTCTTCTGTACTTCTGCGTATTCCAAGGTATATGTAACTTAAATCGACATCGGTTGCTATGTTGTTAGAAATAAAAATCCACAACATCTTGCTTCTTATATTTCCACAGGAAAGATAAAAAGCCTCAAACCATTGCTCCGAACTAAAAGAAATTTATTTCTCTGAAAGCTGGCATTTTACAGATAAAACTAACTTACGTGAAGTTTTTGTTGACACTTGAGTCACTAAGAGACAGCTATCAGCAACTTGAAGTTTCGTGGTTCTTCTCTTCGATTGTTCTTTGTATTTTCTTCTTTCGATTATTTTGATTTTGATCCGATATACGCTTTTTGACTGTACTTCAAAACATTTTCTGAACTATACTTACAGCCTTATCTAAATCATTCAATATGTATTAAGTAACTGATAGAACTGGCGCTGTTCATACACATACATACGAATTATTGAGCTAGGTTATGACAACAAAAATACGAGGCACGTTTTTAAAGTAAGTACCGTTTTGGTATAAATTAAAAACAAGCAAAGATATATTTATAATTTTTCTAATGGAAGTCCATACCTTAAACTACTTGTATACATAATTGCCATTAAATGTAAGGCACTTATCATATTGTACAATCAGATTCAAAAAACGTCCATCGATCGAGAGTGTCGCCGACTGTAAAGTAAGTGTTGAAATTCGTTTTTCAACTGCAAAATGGTGAAAAGCTATCGATATTCATTGCGAGATTTCTTCAGTACATGGTGAAATCATTATGAGCGATGGAATGGTTAGAATTTGGGTCCGAGCGTTCAAAGATGGAGAATGTAATGTGCACAATGAGGAATGGAGTGGTCGACCTTCCTTCATTAATGTAGATTTTGTGCAAAATCAGCCCAGATCGAGCATCCAGTAATTACTACCTGTTTTTGCGTATAAAGCAACACCTCGGCGGCTAGATAGTGCCACGACAATGACAGTGATGTCAGGATGATCGTAATGCAGTGGCGGCATATTTCTTTGAAGAGGGACTTTAAAAGCGATGTCCCTCTTTAAAAAAGGTACTTATAAAAGAAGGACTTTGAATGTACGATATTATAATTACCTTTCAATTGTTGGCAATTATATAAAAAGGAGTTTAAGGTATGGAATTTCATATAAAACAAAAATTATAGAGATATCTTCGCTTGTTTTTTAATTTATACCAAAATGGTACTTATTTTAAAAACACGCCTCGTATTTTAAACTTTTAAAAAATATTTTTCATGATATAAAACCGAAACAAATACAAATAATTTAGTGGGGTTTAGAAATTCTAATTATTATAGTTACTTTTAACAAAATATTTTGCGTTAAAAAACCTTTTTTTTTTTTGTATTGTAAATTTATTAGTTGGTTTTTATTTTTATTAGTTGCATACAAGGAAAATAAACATTTCCGACATCATTTTATGTAAAACTACCATCAATAAAAAAAAGTTACTTTTAAATTATTTTGCAGAGAACGAAATTAAGCAAGGTACAGAAAATACGCACTTTAAATTTAAAAACTTGTATCGGTCACTCTCTCTCTCTCTCTCTCCTTAAAAATAACTGCTTCAAATTTAAAACTTGTCCAACGCCCACCTTTTTTGTATATCTTAAACCTGATCTCAAAAATTTTTTTCACAACGTTAATGTGTATCTACCCTAGCAGTTTTGTAGTTCTGAAAAAATACAGAATATTTAAAACATCGAGAAAGGCACTGTGTAGCCAGAATGTACCTTTTGTAAGGCGATGATTAGTAGAGCCTCTATTATTATAGATTAATGTAAAGAAAAAAAAAATCAGGAGCACATTTTCATGCATTTTCGTGCATCAACGTCAGTAGTATCACGGTACTGGTGGAAAATGTAAATCAAGACGACTTAACTGCCAAATATGTGAAGATCAATGTTTTAAACGCTAAAAAAGCAATAGTAAGTGATAATATTTGAAGTCGGTGTTTTGATGCCGTATTAAACTGTGTTGGTTAAAGATACTTTATTCCTTTAAAAGTGCTTTTGTTTCTAAATATGTTGCACTACATATTTGACCATCTTGCCTTTACGATCTAAAGTAGTATAGTGGCAAATAATTCCTGTAGAAATGATTTTACTTCATGTTTATCTGCAGTATTAGGAACGAGTCCTATTGTTATTCAGTGCATGCTAGACAATACTAACACTCGAAGTAAACAACAATGATCAGCATTAAAAATAAATTAATAAATTGCTTGCGAATCTCTTGTTCTATTTTGATAAAAGAAAAAGTGTTCTTAAAATTAATTGCACACTGCAGACAATCACTACAATACGATTTGTTTTTTATTATTTCCCGTCAAAATAAAGTCGGTTACGCCGTTTGTCTCATATTTTGTTGATTTCTTTATTTTGCGAATATATATCTGTGAGATCAGCAATGTGTCTAAAAAAAGAATGTTACAAAAATTAAAGAAACGCGAACAACTTTTTTGTAATATTACGCGAAGTATTTTTAACTAGATTACTTGAAACTCACAGTCACTAATTCCATTTGTTTTTTTCTATTAATGATTCTTGTCAAATAAAAAATAGCCAATTAGCCAAAGATTGTTTTTGAGAGAAAGAAAGCGGTTTATGTATATAAAAATTTAAAAAACAGTAAATCATTTTATGAAATGTCTTCGTTACTGGTATTTTTACAATTTTAAATTTCACTTTTTGCATGTGGAGGGAAATAAATTTTAGATTTTAATTCAGTTGATAACTAGATTAACTTATGCCTTAGTCAATCCGTTAAATATAGGAAACATAAATCGCGTTTATTAAGCCACTAAAATTTTTAACCTATAAAGTAAAGGGAAAGGCTTTATATTAAAAGCATAAACTGTGTTTTAAAAATGTTTAACTCTGCTTAAATATCTCCATACCCATTCTGGCAGTTTAAAAGCGGAAATATTAAACGCGCAACATTATCCAAACATGTCGCCAACGTTGACTTTGGACAGCATAAAATGGAAATCTTCTGCCATTTTCTTTTCTGCTGAGCCCGCACTTTCGTGAGCCTTTTGTTCCTCTGACGGCTTTTCTGGGTTTTAAACGTCTGCCGCGTCAGCAGCTATCCACACAGAATTGCGAAGAAAGTGGTAAACATTTTTGGCTTTATACTTAACATTGAAAAATATATCCAGGTAGATAGCAAAATAATCATTCTCAAGAGCCTCAAATACATTCCATTTCGTAGGCGTATCAAAGGAAACAGTAACACGTTTTATAGTTCCCGTTAAATTATATCCTAAAAACGTGAATATTTCATTTTCTTTATCCCTCTCTTTCTCTCTTTTTGTAATGTACTTCGTGCGACAAAAAAGATATGTTTTATTATGATCGACATTTTTGGCTTTATACTTAACATTGAAAAATATATCCAGGTAGATAGCAAACTAATCCTTCTCAGAAGCTTCAAATACATTCCATTACGAGGCAAATCAAATAAAACAGCAGCACGTTTTATAATTTCCGTTAAATTGTATCCTAAAAACGTGAATATTTTCTTTTCTTTATTTCTCTCATTCCCTCTTTTTGTAATCTACTTAGTGCGACAAACACGATGTGTTTTATTATAATTATACAGTGAAAAAAGGAAAGTTGTAATGTAAGATGTAAAATATATAATGAGTGTTGAACTGTAAAATTGCTAATTTTACAGTTTTAAACTGGAACCTCGGCTTCCTGTATTATACTGTTGTTTTTGCAGTATAATATTGCTAAATTTTAGGGCAATAAACTAAAATTTCTAATTTCACAGTAATAAACTGTAAAATTTTTCATTTTATTACTGTGTATTTTACAGTTTTAAATTGGAGACTCGGCTGCCAGTATTATTCTTTACAAATAACAGTTCATCTTTTGCAGTGTAGGTGTAGGTACCGTTGACGTTACGTACGAATTCTTATTACACTTGTATTTAGAATGCTAAATAAATTTTTGAGTAGTGCATAAAATATGTAAAATGTGTTTATTTGTTAAAAAAATTCAAAAGAAAATGTTTGTTTAAACTGTGACAATATTTACTATACTTTCTCTTTAAAGTTTTCAGAAAAGAGAGAGAAAGAAAACGCATGAAAGGAGGTAAAAAAAACACGTTGAATTATAAGTAAACTAGTTCAAAACAAAAATACATTAATGAAAAAATGTCTATCCGTCGGTCAATCTTTCTGTCTCTGTAGAACTTTGAAACTGAAAATAAGTGCTCAAGTGGGGATCCCATTACATCTTAAGCTATGTTTAAAGTAAGAGTAAATCAGCGACTTTCAACCTAAGGGATTCTCTCTTTAGGGAACATAATAACTCTAACGTGAAAGCGGCTTTATTTGAAAATCAAAATTCCCATAATTTAAGTAAAAATTTTTAGTTCATATTTTTTGAAGTGTAGCTGATGCGCATAAAGATTTAAAATTTAGTTTTATTTACGTTACGATATTTTCATTACATTATTTCAGGGGCGCGCGAGCTGGGGTTCATGGCTCGAACTGAACGAGAAATGTCATAGGTAGCTTTCTCAAAGGTGTTTTTATAGTTTTCTTTAAAAATTTTACATGGTTCTCAATCTTGGAGGGGGGTTCGTAATATTTAGGGAAGGGTGATTTGTGATGGGTCCATGAGGTTTTTTTTTTTTTTTTTTTTTTTCCTATGAGTAAAGGTGTGATAAAAATCTAAGTTCTAAACTATATGAAACTGAGTCTCCATGGGTCTCTGGGTTGAGAAACGCTAGAATAAATATTACGTTTAAATGTAGGTGTAAAACCTTTCCAAATCTGCAGCCAATGGCCATATTGCTGTCCTTAACGAATTGTACCTAGCTGTAGGCATTTATATGTTCTTCCATTTCATTTCCTAACGAATAAAGTAATTGAAATACTTTTCAAGTGTTTGAACTTTGCATATTTTTAATAAGCAGAAAAGTAACATTCTTTTTGAAGAAAAAATATATTTTCCGGTTGAACAAAAAACAAAATAAAATCTAGATAACTTCACGAGAGATTGAAGTGGATATTTATTTCACTATCGTCATCTATTCAATTGCAAGATATATGAGAAGAAATGTATGCATTTTGTACGCTGAAAAATGAGATCGTAATGTTCTGTATCTCGAAATAAATTGAAATACCAACTTCATTAAAACGAAAGATTCTTCTCTGGAGCAAAATATGCAAAAATCTCTGCTCGCTAACGAAGAATGATTCCTTTTCTAGAAATAGATCTTCAAAACTAGCTTTCCCTTTCTTCCTTTATGACTTCTGAATAAAAACACGAAGTGCAACGAAATTGCTTTTAAAGCTTCCTGCTTTTTTCGATTAATGATGAAAGCATTCGCGTTTATTTGTCTAGGGGATTTGAATAAAAACTAATTTTTTTCGTCACTATATTGCCCTGGAGCTTTATCACAAAAAATAATAATAATTTGTTTGAAATTTGAACTTTTGCTTTGCTTTAACTTACTTAAAATGTCTCAAACTTAGCTGAATTTGTACTTTCGTACTTAAAATGGTAGTTTTAATAACCTGTTTAATATGCCTAAGGAGTAAGAAAATGATGTATATATTTTCAATTTATTCCTTTAGGACTACTTTCTCTATGGTTTGTTTAAGTTTAAGAAGTGTTTTTTTTTCTTTTTGTGTTAGTGTGCATAGTTAAAATGCATATTATTAATTAACATTTTAAGAAATTTCTACACAAAAATGTTGTTTGTTTTCTATTTTATAAAACCACCTTTTGAAACGGTTGAAGCTAAGTTATAATATAATTTAGCAAGTTTAAAACCTTAGTTTACGCATCAAGCTTTGACACGGTATTATCTTGCCGCACAACCTGCCATAAAATTTATAAGCTCATACTTACACTAAAACAAAGTAACACGCCTTACGTCCAAACGCGTTATTTTATTTATATATTTAGTTCATAGCTGTTTATACATTGCAGTCCACTAGAGGTTAAAATGTTTAACAAGTACAATATTATATTTACGTGTGACACTCTGAGCAAGTTTTGCAACCTAAACTACCTTGCTTTAACCTTGCATTCACAGTAAAATTTTTTGTAGCATACATCAGTTCATTAAAGTGGGTTCATCTTGTATGTGTTTTTTTCTGCAGCAAGTAAGTCGAGCTGTTGAGAAATCTTACTTGGAGGAAAACTTACTTAGAGTACGAAAAAAAAAAAAATCTGAAGTTGTCCAAATGCTGAAGATGACCCTACGCAACCCAGCAAGATAACTTTTTAAATTTCCAATTAAACAAATAGTTGCGAACATACATGGATCAACTACAAATGAAGTATGTAGGGACCGTCGTCAGATGAGAATATCGATTATAAAAAAGTTTACCGTACGTTTCGTTTCGAGCGGGACAGTTTGGTTTTTAATTATTCTGTCTCGTTATCCCAGCGCATGCAGAAAAGTCCTTTTTTTCTGAAATACTGAACACACAATGAATGTTTCAACTACCAAAATCCAGTGGGTGGAGCTTATTAATCTTTTTAATTCTACGGTCGGAATCCATTAATTCGAACACGCTTGATACGAACTACATTTTTGGCCCCGCCATAATGTCTGCTCTTTACTGTTTTTGTATAATACGAACAACGGTTACATTGAATTGATACTTTATGTTTGCAGACTAATTTCAATAATGGAATTAAAACATGCATGCACTTCAAAAAATGAACTTTTGTTTTTACAGTAAAATACTTTCGGCTGAAGTTCCAATTTAAAACTGTGAAATACACGGTAATAAACTATAAAACTAGCTTTTTTACAGTTTTTTTGCTGCAAACTTAGCAATTTTACAGTTTATTGCTGCAAAATTTAACTGTATTATACTGCAAAAACAACAGTATAATACTGGCAGCAGAGGTTCCAGTTTAAAACTGTAAAATGCACGGTATTAAACTGTTCAATTGTCGATTTTACAGTTTATTACTGTAAAAACAACAATTTTATAGTTATTACCGTAAAATTAGAATATTTATTGCTATAAAATTAGCAATTTATTGTCAAAACTAAATTCATTTCCTACAGTGTACGGAAACAATGAATTGATTTTAAAGTCCCCTTAAAGTAAGTTTTCACGACAGTTGACTGTTATAAATTAAATCGTGCATACTCATTGAATATACTTTATGTTTGCGGAATAATTTCAATAATTAAATTAAAACATGCATGTGGTTATTTGTTTAGGAACGTAAGTAAGATTCGACATGTTTAGTCAAGTGTTTGAGAAATGAAGCATGAATATTTATTGTGTCAATGACTAACCACTTACTTTTTCAATACAAGGCATGTAGATTGAGTAAAACATGTTTTAAAGTCAGTATTGTTCAGTTCTATCTTGTGTACAAAAATATCCTCTACAAGTGTAGCTGAACCAATATGCAGTATGCTCTCACTTTTAAATTTTAGGGAGTCATCCTATTAAACAGAATTGAATATATTACAGCACATCAGTTTTACAGAAAAACTCTTAACACCGCAGTATGACCTTTCGATAAATATTTTAACATTCCGCTGTGTACAATTGGTCAAAATTTAGAGGAAAGATACCAGACATGTTTACAAAATAAAAATCTTCAGAAATTATTTCCTGGTTTATCAATGGAATGATAATATCTAGGAAAGTTATATTATGCTGCCATGTATCTACATTTGCGAAGAGTTAATTTCTAAACTATTGGAGGAAAAAGTATTTTGACCTGAGGTGTACGATATCCTAAAGTAAGAAACACTCTAGATTCAATAAAGAATGAGAGGGAGGGTTGTGCGTACAACGATACTCTGAGTTAAAACAATATCAATACGTTCTAAAAAAAAAAAAAAACACTTTTTTTGTCTTTTTTTCTGTAGTTCATGGTAATTTAAAAAAATAAACACTTGAAAAATGGGGGTTATGCGTATTTTAATAAACCAATTGAGGACCTTTACTTCTTGTTTAGATTACTAATAATTATATTTTTGCAGTATTTCATTTCATTTACTTTTTCAGCTAACCTTGCCTTAACTACAGTATTCGGATTTTTTAATTGTACACAAATTAATCATAAGTAAAACTACACTTTCTAATTCTAAATAAGCTGAAATTACTGATGCAAAGACTTTTGTTCATACTCAAATAATTTGCATTGAAAAAAACGTTTCTTGTAATGCCATACCATGCGTATGCAGTCTTCCTACTAACTTGTGCGTCCTAAGGTTGTTTTTTATTCCTCTATTAGACATTCATTAGTAGCAATGTTTACACTTAAATTTTAAGTAAGTGAAAACATTCAAAACTCACATTAAAAGACCTAAAGAAAACTTAAAAAAAAAAAACTGATTTTGAAAATATGTGTTGAAGTTTCGTGACATGGTTTCTCTCAACGAACTCTAACAACAATGTAAAAAACATAATAGACAAAGAAAAAGAAAGCGTCCGACTATGTCAAATTTTGCCATAATAATCACATGCATTCAAAATAAATGTCTCAAAAGACAGTTTTCTTTTTTTTAAATGACATAGCGTCGCATTCTATGATACGTGTCAGAAAGAGAATGTTTCTTCTTTTTTTTTTTGCTTCTATTTTTTATTTATTTTTCATTGCGGTTGACTTAGAAATCAAGCTCTTTCGTGGCACTTTTTCAAATTGCTATAGAATGTATTTAACTTTCTTTTCTTTTAACTCCAGTTTTGACACTTTTTTCCTCGTGTTACAGAAGTTGAAATGTAATTGCACTTTGAGTGCTTTTGAAAATATTGCTTCCTTCTTGTTTATTTAAGAGCAAAATAATAAGAAATGAAAAAAATATATTTGAATGAACATTATATCAGAATGTGCACTAGAAAGAAAGAAAGCTTCTTAGATTTGAAAATTCAGTAATGGAAAAGTATTTATTGGTTGGCGTAAGGTTTTTTGTTTTTGTTTTTGCAGTTAATAAGATTAACGCAATCACGAAAATCAATTTTGTCGAACTCATACTGTTTTATACGTGTTTAATTTATCTCAGTTTTTTCTTAATCTTGCCGATTTTTTTAAGCTGTGTTTCTCAACCTCTATAACTTTGTAACATATTTTCTATCATTATGTATAAATAATTACTGCTCTCAGTTTGACACACAGCATGCATGCCAATTTAAAAATATTTGGTGATTAAATGAATAGAACTAATGATATGCATTAAACTGATAGTTGTCTCAAAAATGCTTAGTAAAATGTAACCCGTTTTAAATTTATTTTTTTAAATATAAATTTATCTCTTTTGCCCAAAGATCCTTGTTCACCGTGTACAGTCGATGGATTTTCAGAATACAGAAAATTTTCAAGGTCCACATCATATGATCATGTGGTGGGTATGAGATTCTTTTGTTTATACTTGTTTAGGCTTTGATACACTTGGCAAAATTTATTTTGTAGAACTGTTCTGCACCAAAGAGAGCCCAGGTACCTCCCTCTAGCGGAGAAGCTATATATAAAAACTCTGCATCAATACTATCCTCCAAAAGCGATGGAATATAATGTCAGTTCTGGGGAAATGCAATAAGTTTTCAAAAATTCTTAAAAAAGGAAAATGGCCCCAATTCTAAAATAAAACGTAAAATGTGTTAAATATTTGTTATTTAGCTTTATCTCACGCTTTTACAATGAATGAATTCACTATAGCATGCAACTTAAAATTAAAATTATCATTTATTACCCTTAATTGTAATACTTTCTACGTGTGCTATGCTTCCGACGTGCATTAAGTACGTTGATGTTATTTGGGAACGAGTGAAACCTGTATGCCAAGTAAAGCTCCTTTTAACTGTATTCTACACTTAACGAATTTCATTGAAATATCCCTTTAAGTGAATTAAGTGAAAAAGGTTTTACGTCGTCTTCAATGCATGTAGTGAGTAAAAAGGAAGCATTTGGTTGAGACAAAGTAAATTGAATTTGATACAAAGGCTAGAAGTTAACGTTCGGAGAGTTAAAATTATAGGAACGTTAACTTTGTAGAAGAAATGAAGATCTAGTATGTAAATCTAAAATAAAAAAGCTAGAAAATGAAATAAAAATAAAAAACAGACTTTGACTCTTTATCCTGAAATATAGTTGCTTACATTGCTAATGTAATTTTTATGAAAACTGATAAACGCCAAGAGCTGATTCGTGCATTATAACAGCAACATTTTTGTGTGTATTTTTTTACACAAACACAATTTATTTTATTTATTTTTATATGATGCTATAAGAAATGCATATTTTTTAATGTGTTATTCATATTGTTTAACAAAACTGTATCAATAAAAGGATTAAAACCATATGTGACTCACGAACCTAAAGCTAGACCACATTTCACCACGTATGTGGAATCAATATCACTTTTCGCTGCATTTAATTTCGCTGCATCTTAACATTTCACCTTTATCTCATTTCATAACAAAATCCCTTTAGCATAAGACAAACCAAAAACGAAGGTTGCTTTCTTAAGTAAACACCAGCCAGGAAAAATAACACAAAACTGGAAAGCGCAATAACCTTTACAAAAGAAAAAGTCCCGAAGTTAAGCAAAAAAAGAACACGTACTATACAGTCTAAGTCTCAATTCTTAGCAAAATGCGTTTTTCTATTTTCTTTGCCATTGCAATTTTAGACTACAGGAAATAAGCCTCTTCACAAATATTGCTACCTTTTTTTTCATTTCATATGAATCCCGGAAAATTGCTTATGGTTTAATAAAGTAGTGACAGCATACTGTAGTGGTACCGGAACAATACACTTGCTTGCGGTTCCTTCAAATGGTACTATAACGTGACGTACTATATTACGTGTCGAATGGTGAGGACAAAATTTTTTGTCTCAACATTATTCCGCTGCATTTCACTTATAAATGGTACTTTAGCGTGACGGTTTGCTTTTTTCTTCTTGCTGTTTCTCCTTCGTTTTCGGTAGCGTGGTCATTTGCGTTGTATTTTTACTTCCCATTTTTATGAGGTTCCTTCTTTTTAGGATACGTATGCGAGGTTTATATTTAGTATTTAAATATTGTTACGGTTGTGCATTTGAGAGGAAATTTTGGAGGGATAGTTCCAACCATTAACCTTTGGAGAAGACTGTCATTTGTTCGTGTACTTCCATTGCATTGATTTTTTTAATCTTTTTTATAGATTTAGAAAGAACAACCACACTGGAAAATATTAATGTTGTTTTTACAGTATAGTAGAACAAATTTTATAGTAATTGACTGTAAAAATTGCTAATTTTGCAGTAATAAACTAAAATCGCTACTTTTAGAGTAATAAGCTGTAAAATTGCTAAATTAAAAGTTTATTACCTTGCATTTTACTGTTTGAAACTGAAACCGATGCTGCCAATATTATACTGTTTTTTTACAGTATAATGCAGCTAAATTTTACAAGAATAAACTAAAATTGCTAACGTTACAATAAGAAACTGTAAAATTGCTAGTTTTACAGTTTATTGCTGTGCATAAAAAAGTTTTAAATTGGGAACTTGGCTGTCAGTATTATACTACAAAAACAACAGTTCATTTTTTACAGTGCATAGCACCCGGTAGGAATCAAACCCACAACCTTGAGCGGAAAAATCAAGTACTTTCACAGTTCGGCCACGGAAACTCCAAATGATAAATATTATGAATAAAAGTAAGGAGGCTTTAAGTATACAATGGACTGATTTCTAAGAGCGGTTAAGGGATTAACCGTACACGCGAATAATGCTTCATGAAATGAAGCATACGTATATCGGTTCATTTTTCCGAATTGAAATACTTTATGTTGCTAAAATCTACTTGGAAATATAAACGCGTGGAGCGTATGCGTAATATTTATTTTTAAGCTTTCCTTCAATTTATGTACGATATGCTACAATCTATTTAACTATTTTATAAATTCTCATCGGTGACCAGACTTAAAAGACCTAAGTATTGCTTTGTTAATTAAACCAGTAGTTCTAAGCAAAGTTATGCAAACAGAAACTCAATGGAAGCCGCGTAGAACAATCAAAGTCCCTATAATAAATGCTTTGAAGTCTTTCTAGTTTTGAATTCATGTTACTTTTGAGTAAAAAAATTATTGCGTCGCATTTAAAACTTAGATGCATATTACCAGTTACAACAGTTTTTAATATTATTTCAAGTTTGCAGCTCTATTTTGTTTTCTAAAATTCTCTTAGTAAAGTAAATATTTTTTTACCGATTTTTTCGTAAATACTTTCATTGAATGTTGTTGTTGTTGAACCCACTTAATGAAGATTTTTGCTTTAAATAATCCAAACATCTTTTGATTTTCAACATAATTTTAATTTTGAAAAAAGAAAAAAAAACGTATGCAGTGTAAGAATCCGTTAAATTGTTACTTGCTGTGTTTTGTGAAGTATTTTATTATGTGAATTCCTAAAATGTGTTTCGAGCAATAACATTAGCGAAAAGTATCTCTGCATCGTTGCTGATGAATAGCATCATTCAATGTGATCCGAGGTTTCATTAATGGGATTCGTTGCTTCAGGATTTATGACTTAGCCAATGTTAAATTACTTTTCTATTCTTATTTACGTCTCAAGCCATTTCTGCCGCTTGTTACAGTCATCGCAGTAGGAGAATTCTAAATGCGGGAAATTAGACTCAATAATTTCAGCAACATTTTGCTATACATTCAAACATTTTAACTGCCCTATTACAAATGTTTCTGAAATGTTACGGTAAAAGTTACTAACATCCATGCTGGCAGTAATTTTTACCATAAAATCCTATGTTTTGTAAAATTTTACGCTAGAAAAAACGGGAGTTAAAAAGCGCCAGATGCGAGCAGCTGGAGTAGGCCCCTGGTATCTATTATTCACCTTATTTGTGTTCTAAATGTGCGCTCTTCTAAATTTTAACTGGCCAATAAGCTATGTTTGTTGTGTTTACCTCTGAGGGTGCTGGGCCTAGGGTTTGCTCGACCCTAGGTTCTGGTTCAAAATTAAGAGAACAGAGCGCTCTTCAGGGCCCTATCCTGGTTAAACCACGAAGCTGTGGTAGGTACGGGGGACCCTGGAGTGTGAAATGAAATGAAATGAAATGAAATGAAGCTATGTTTGTTAAGGTGTATGGATAAAACACTGTATACGGCATTTTGCACCACACAGCGTTTTCCCCTAGTCTACCCTATGTGTCTATTTGATACATATTTCCACAAATACTGATAAATTAGGTCTGGAACTTTAGCTTTATACGTTTGCATTCTCTTTATTAAAGTAAAAAGTTAATGCCAGAAGTTCTCTCTTTTTTCCCCCTTGATATATAGTTATCGTAAAAAACTAGCTTTTCGTGCATACACAATTTCAAAATAAAGCTAGTATTGTATTTCCAACGTGCCATCAAAATTTAAAACTCAGTCTTTAATGAAATGTTTCAGACCCGTTTTTATTGAAATAAATAAATTAGTTTGGTTTGATATTGAAGTATTGTTATTACTATTATTATTTTGCTTTTATTCATTCTTCGTTCTTATGAAGAATTTTCATAACTTTTCCTATTGATTTTTTTTCCAGTTAAACATCTATTTTACTATCCATAACATAATTAACTTTTTATCTTATATGGTTAAGTTAGGAGGAAAAGAAAAATAATCGAGACAGATGAAAATACAACTTTTATAAAAGCACATTTAATTAATTTTCTGTACGTTTAAAATTGTTAGTGGTTGAATGCGTAAGGCTCTTTTAAATTGCTTTATGTATAATGCTGATGACATGGTAATTTTTTTTCTGTACAGAAACGGGAAATTTAAGCTATTTTAACTTGAGGACAATATTCATTTGCATTAGTTCATGAACATACACGGATTCGCACAAAAGGATAATATTTTACGAAAAGCATTTGTTTTAGATAAGAGCTCGATTTAAAACTAATAACAAACTTTAAATTTAAAACTTTAAGCAGTGCATTGTATTTTTCAACTACTTACAATAAGATAAAACTTTTCAATCATGGATTACGGAAGTTTTTGTGCCGAAAATTATATTTATTGCCTTGTGAAAATGTAATGCCAAAGAAGAAAATCACTTATCAAAACAAAAACAAATAAAAGAAAATATTCTGTAATACAGCGAAAAAAAATAAATAATGTATGTTACCAAAACGTGAATACATTAGACTGTAGTTCTTGAAGTTATATTGCTGCTGAAAGTACACAAATCTGTTTTTTTTTAAACTCTAAAAAGTAAAACTTCAAGCTGCTTTATTCATAATAAATGCACTAATAATTTACATCATAAAAAAATGTGAAATAAAAACAGAATGAGGTATTGGATTTCTGCAATTAATCATAATTAATATCACTGAAACAATATTCTTAAAATTAGCGCACAAATATGTAAATCATGTCACATTAAAATATTAAAATAAATCCTATTTCCATAAGAATTTTGTTACAACATTAAATCTAGTGTTTAAATTTCTTAATTCCTGCAACTATTTTCCATGATGAGGCCTCAAAAATTCATTTTTCCCGAAACTTCTCGAAAACTAACTCGAAACTTAAAATTCAATTACCGCCAATATCTCTAACTCGGTAAGTGTACTAACTGAATTATATACGAGTATGTTTCATTAATCGCCTGAACAGCGTTAATTTTGAAGTTATACTGCTACTAAAAGTAGACAAATCTACTTTGTTTTTCCTCTAAAATATAAAATTTCAAGTCACATTATTCATAATAAATGCACTAATAATTTACATCGTGAAAAAAAAAGAAGTGTAATAAAAATAGATTGATATATTTGATTTCTGCAACAAATAATAATTAATATTGTTGAAGCAATATTCTTAAACTTAGCACCCAAATATGTAAAGCATGTCACATTAAAATATTAAAAGTGAGCCTATTTTCATAAGAATTTAGTTACAGCATTAAAGTTTCATCCTTCCTGCAAATATTTTCAATGATGAACTCTCAAAAATTCATTTTTCCCAAACCTTCTCGAAAACTACCTCGAAACTTAAAATTCAATTACAGTCAATATCGCCAACTCGGTAAGTGTACTAACTGAATTATATATGTCTCGAAATTGTCCACAGGTTTTTCATTAATCGCCTGAGCAGCGTTAATTTTCTGTGTTAGCAGGACAGGCCGGCCTCTCTCCTCTTTAATTATATTCATCTTCAACTCAACTCCACTCCACACTCGCAAACACCCTTCACACCTCGGACCGAAACATGTTTGATTGCGGGGGAAAGTCGTTCACGCCGCGCCAACAAACATGGGAGAGAGAGGCGAGAGAGCTGCCTGAACTTAGACAAAATTTACGAACGTTTCTAATTAAAGTTGTATGCACCTTTCTCCCTGCCCCCAGCGAGGTGAAAACGAGTCGTGTATGCATTAACCAGGAGAAAGATTCTGGAATTGACTATTGCAGAAGGGGTGTCCTTGACAAGTCTGCGTCCATAAATATGAAGTAATTAAGTTGTGCTCTTGTTATACGGTCCTTTAATACTGGCAGGGTTAATCTCGATGAGGTGCTGGTGGTGTTATTGAACTAGGTCGGATTTTTGACAACGAGACACTGTGTTAGGGCAGGTGTTTCTTAGGGAGGGAACTAGGTAATTTTGACTAAACAATCGAAATATATGCTTCGATTTTATTTAACTCCGTAATTTCATTTATTGCATTTCGAGTTGTGGAAGGAAATCATGGACCAAATCATGAAAATGATTTTTTCAGAATAAATGCTATGCACATTCTCAAAACACATGTTTTTTTTTTTTTTTTTTTTAATAGCATCAGGGATAATGTAATGTTCTTTATGCAGAAGAAGATAGTCAATTCAGGGAGCAGGTGGTAAAAGTTTTTTTTTTACCTTTTCCATAATTTGAAAACTTGAAAAAAGTTTTTTCAAAACTTTTATTCAAAACTTCTTAAATTGTGAACTTTTTTTTTAAACATTTTTATTTATTCTTGGTTATTATCTTATGCATTTGTTTTTAAAACAAATTGGCTATATTTATCTATAAAGTATTATGTGCTAAAGCTGTGTGATTACTATTTAATATAGCATTTCATATTAAAATATAAGGAAGAGAGTATACGCTCTTAAATTTCGACTTGATGACAATTCTTATTACAAAATGTGATATATTTCACCTAAACAGTCTTAATTACAATGAATTTTCAGTCTGAACTAGAGGGTTTTGAAAACATATATAATTACAAAGGGATAAAAAATAATAATAATAATAGCTTGGAAGAAAAAAAAGCAATCCTGATCTATATATTAATTTCACGACTAAATAATGTACATATTAGACTTACAATATGATTTTTCGATGTAGATATTTTATCTTCAGACTCATAAACTTGATGTAATGAGGGTAATGACAGTAAAAAAAAAATACATCAGTTAAATTACCTCACTATCAATCTCATTTCTATATTTCATGTTCAGCCGTGATTTTCGTTTCCTATGGTTCCTTTCCTTTTTTTACCACATTAGCAGAATCATAGCATTCAGTCTTCCAAACTTAACACGTATGCGCTAACTGATTCGTAACTCGCTCAAATTTTGAATCATCACAGCACAGATAAAAGTAACTAGTTTCAAGTTCAGCAACAGTTTCTTATTAAAATAGTATAAATGCAAGAGTTAAGTTATAGTTTTTACAGTATCGTATCTATAAACAAAATGTCGGTTCTGATTTACATTTAGTTTAATATTTCAGATTTGAATCATGCTTTATATACGTCTAAATTTTAAAATATAATTTGAAGTTAGAGTGTCTGCATATGAGAGACTATTCAATACTGATTCTTCCGAAATAAATTTATTAACTGAGCAGAAAAAACCTGCACTTTCATTTTTTAGATTTTAAAACACATTTTGAAGCTATTTATTTCTAAGACAATCGTCTGCAAAGAAAACGAAAAGTCATAAATATTACATTGTATTTTCACTTTATTTCCAAATGGAGTAATTTTTACTATCCCAATTATTTATCCAAAAGATGTTCTTCAACATATTTGCAGCGCTTACTTGTCAATGTTATAAAAACCATTCAACCGACATTAATACCTTATTTCTGAGAAGAGACTCATAAAACGTAATAAAAGAACAACGGTTTTAAATGGTCTCCAAGGTAACACTAAGATATATTTTATACTTACTCCGTTGTCATTTATGTCGCTGTTAAGAGCTTATTTTATGAGTATTTTACTCGCTGAATACACGAACTTCCGCCATAAAAACCAACAATATGTTATTCATTACTTAAAATACTAATTTTAGGACTCGTATATTTGACATAACTATTATTCCGCTATTTTATTTATTTATTTTTTTAAATCGTGCCATTAACTAAAATTACATACACGTGTTTTTTTTTTTTTTTTGTGCTATTCTGGTGTTTTTTCTTTTACTTAAAATTGAATATTTGTGCAATTCTCTTTTAAAGGTTAAAATATTTCAAAATGTAAGTTATTTAGTTCGTCGAAGCTTTCGAAGTGCATTTATGTACGTTTAAAAAGAAAACGATATTCTTAAGCCTAACTCTAACTTAAAGTGGTAATTTCTTATAACTGAAGAAATATGTTAATTTGTTGATGAAGTCAACACATTAAAAGTTTTAAAATTTGTAATAAAAAGTTTCAAAAAATTGTAGTAATTAAAACAAAAGCTAATAAACATCGTAAGAAATAAAGTACAAAGAAAAAAAATAAAGCAATTGTATTATCTAAAAATCTCATATTTTTGTAAATTACTCCAATAAATCACTTTATTTCTACACTTACATAACTTTTATATTTGCATACTTTTACCTTTATACATTAAACCGTAAGAAAAGTTATTTATAATTATTTTTAATTTATAAAACTAACTGTGTCGACATCTATGTTGAGTAGGTTTTTAAAATCCTATGTCAGTATTTCTGGGGTATTTCTGTACAGATTTTTTTTACTATGCCTCATATATGCAGGGGGAATTTAATTTCAATTTATTATTTAGATCTTTGTTTTTTTTTTCTGGAACCTTTGATTGTAGATCCGCTTGTGATTGATCACTAGTTGCCTAATCGAAGCTCCCCAAAATTACAGTTTTTTTTTTTCCAGACGTAAAAGAGTTTTGCAAAAAAAATAACAATCACAACCAAGGTATAAAAAGTTACTTATATCAGTTTGTGTATGGTTCATTCAATATATAGCATTGAAAGCATTGAACAAAACCCCCTAGCCACCTTAACATTTATTATCATCTTAAATTGTTTCTGTTGTGATAAAATGGTGTTTCAACACCAATTTTCCAAATTTTCAGTAGACTAGAGCTTTGATATTCTATGCTCTTTAATCAAGATGGTGAGTTTAAGAAACAGTAGGATAGAACACAAAGGGCTCTCCAAAGTGTAAAAGGTAAAATGCCCTTGATTTACTTAGAATATTGGTAAAAGAAACCACTAAGGAACGTTTGGACGTAGGATGATTGTTGAAAGGTTTTGTATGAAGTAAAAGATGCTACGCAAGAAAGTCGGATTTAAAAATTTAATGAACGGAGGATAAGACAGAAGTTAAACTTATCTTAGATGCCTTAAATTTGTGAAAAAATATGTTTGAGAATGCTCTTTAAATAAAGATACTTAAATCAATTTCTTATAGTACGAACGTTCATTGTTGCTTCAAATTAGAAAAAAAAACATCCAATGGCACCCTATCGTTAGGCAGTTTCATACATATATGTGCCTCAGAATCAGACCAACGCAAGTACATTTTCGTTACTTCCCAGGAGAGCGCGAAAACATTTATCTGATGCATACAAACGGTGGGGCAGGCGCTTTTTCAACGCTAAAATATTATTGTGAAGGGATTTTTTTGTCAGAATAACGTTCCCATATGTCTATGCGGAATAAGATTCTACATTTAATGCAGTAATAAACTGAAAATCACGCTAGATTGACTTTGATGTACAGATATTACAGTAATAAGATACAGCGTCTATTCATCGCACTGCGTTCTCACAAGATGACATAACACCTTTTATTGTTTTAAGCAATCAACGCATTGCTTATTACTCTCATTCGACCTCAGTTGCTTCCTTTGTTTGCCTTTACGGCAAACTTAAGGTTTACTGTGTGCCTTTGCGATCAACACCTTCCACCTTCTCTTGCAAGTGCGAAACCGCTCCTCTGGTCATTGCCTCCCCAAGTAGTAAAGGTTGTAAAATGGTTATTAACGTTGTAACAACCGTTTAAAAACGTTTATAAAATGTTTAAAGGTTATTTGTGTTACCTGGGTTTGCTCTTCCAAGATGGTGGAGATCTCTACGCGTACACACACGCTTGCACACGTGCACATACATGCAAACATCTATACAGCAACTACAGATACATATCTACACACACATACGTCAATTTTCTTTTTTTTCCTTTTCAATTGTTAACCTTTTCCCCTGTGCTTAGCAAAAAGAAATTTCATAACGAAACTAATTTCGAGAATTGAGGTTAATTAGTAAACCATAGTTCGCTCCAGCATCTTATGCATACCTGAAAGCATTCAAATCCTTTATAATCCCTTCAATCTCTTGACAAGCAATTGCGACGGAATCTGTCAATTAGTAGAATTTAACTAATCACAATCATGATGCCACTAAAATATCTGATGAAGGCCATGACGTTAGTCTTTGTCCTTATCCTCAGACTAAATTGCTCCCCGTCCGCATTTGTCCTTAGACGTTCCCGCGTTCTTGTCGACAGTAACAATTCCCTGGGGCGCAATTAGAGGTCATGCGGTGACGCATTTTCTGCTGCCATCACATTAAGATCCGCCAAGAATACGGGCAAATTGTTTTATTAAAGTGTTGAGATTTCATTTATTTTGCTAATGACAGAGCTATTTCAGTTATCAAGGAAGGGAAGCAGAGTAAATTGAATACATAAGAGGTTAATCTTTTATGCTTTCAGACTTTATAAAAGAAACATATTTTGGTCATTTTTCTCGATAAATGATAAGTAAAAGTAGATTTTACAGGGAAAAAAAGTAACAGGGTCAATCCACGTAACGGAACGGAAAATTTGGAGCTGTTTTGGTCGTAGATTTTGTTTTAAACGTACAAATTAAATACGCTAGGAATTTTTTTGTTGGTAGCAATGGCAAAGATTTGTCATTCGAATTACGTAAAAAATTAAAAATTATTTATTTCTTTGAAAACAACCGAATTTTAAGCATTAAAATACCTGTGTTCCGTCGCAGGTATTATATTTTTTATCCTTGAATCACTTCTTTAAACTATGAACTTTTGACTTTCCAAGTAATTCTCATGACAAATTTTAACTGTTGCTACCAACGAAAAAATCTTAGCTTATTTAATTAGCATTTATGGAACAAAATCGACTGACAAAACAGTTTCAAGTTCCCCGTTTCGTCACCATGAAATGGTCCAGCATTAAAATTAATATATGCAACTTAAATTACCAATGTATTGAAAGTTAAATCGTAATAAAAAATAAAATGAAACGCGAAATGCTTGAGCATTTTCTCTCTTACTGCAAACACATTGTGAGTAGGTAGAAATGTTTTTTTTACTCACCGCTCCAACTGTTCTGTCACCCAGTTGTCGGATTCTACAGTGCAGATATGCAGTTTTTCCGAGTTGTGCAGTCACATTTCTCTCGGTGCTGTTATCAAAATAGGGACGATAATGAGGATCGTCCCAGTAAGAATTCGGACGAGACGGTGGTTCCACTTTAGAGCCACCAAAACTTCTTTCTGTTCTTGTTAGTAAATGTTCTGGATTGCTGTCAACTCCTGTTAGGAAGAAAAAAGTATTAAACTGGATAGCCATTCAAATGTAACAAATAAAAATTAAAATATTACAGGGTAAGTCGGGGTCAGGCCCGTCATTTAGGGGCTCAGGGGGGTCAATTGCCCCCCCCCTTGACTTTGTGAAATCAATGAATTTTCATATAAGTGGGCCTGGTTCTTTCTATTTTCCGATGAAATATTCGGACCCTTTAACCCCCCCCCCCCCATGAAAAAACTTGAAATGACGTCCCTGGTAGGGTACCAAGCACCACCTAAAAGAAAACAATTCTAAAAAAATGTTGCGTTAACAAAAAATGAAAAATAATTCCTAATAAATTTTATACGGTTAGCCTAGATGCTTTGTTAAATCACTCAGCACTAACAAATACGAAAAGAAAACATTATTCAAAAAAAAAAAAAAAAAGAAATTGTCACTTTGATGCGAATTAAACTAATAGCTAGGCAATTCTCCCCACTTAACCGAAATAAATCTTTCACTAAAAGAACTTTACAAAACCGAAAAAATGATTACCTGTGCACTGTGTGGATGTAGTTATGAAAACTAATAATTTGGATATTTAATTCGGCGGGGTGCGTAAGACTGTAATACACTATTTAAACCTTGGACAAATAATAAATAATTATTGAAAATAGAATTATTTATGCCAATTTTGTAAAGAAGAAAATCCTGTCTGTTTGCTCATTGGTCGGTATGTCGTTCTCTCTTCTTGAATATTTTTTAAAGGAAACAGTTCGATACATGGTTTGGGGAAAAAAATGGATTTCTTTGAAAGATCTCTATTCGGCCACATCCTTCTTGTATTCAAAAACTCTAATACCCATATTCAAGGTTTATATTCTGATGTAATCTTTTTTCCGTTTAAGTTTGAGCAGTCTCAATAAACTTAACTTTAGAGCCTGAAGGATAAATGTGGATTTACATAAAACCAGTATTAAATGCCGAACTTCCTTCGGAAAAATTTCACTTTCTGGAGCTTGTGGAGCTAGTTCAATAATAGTAGCATCTGTAGATCCTTGCTGTACTATATCTACTGACGGAGCAAAAAATAATTTGTCTTTTACTTCAGCACAAATTCAGCTCCGTCATTCTTCAAGCTTTCTCATTCCTACAGACTCTCCCTCACTCTTCTTGAAAATAAATCATCTTCATGATCATAGTTTTGCTATAAATTGATAGCTTAACCCATTAATGCCTGGCATTTTTTTCCAAAGATATTTTGTATACTAGTTACAAACAGTGTTTAATGGACAGGAAAAATAATAAAAAAAATATTATGTAAAAAATAATTGTTTTATTAAGGAAAAAAAAATCGCCCGTTAAAAGTTACGATAGACCCCAGGGGGTACATACTTTTTTTACTAATTTAGTTCTTCTGCCTACGATACAATATTTAAATAGACATTTTATAAGAAGAAATAAAATCAGCAATTAACATAAACTGGGAAGCTGGGAATAACTTTGAACACTTAGCTTTTTTTCTTGAGATTGTGAACGATGTCATTTTTGATAAAGATCATATTAAAATCATATTAAAACTGCTACAGAACACAGTTTACAATAGGTATTTGTTGCAATCTGTTAATAACGAATTGAAACAATACCAAGGTACTAATTGAACACTATTATTTGGTTGAAATGTTCATTTAGGGGAAATTCAGACCCTTTTTTGGACCGCCCCTAAAAAGGGACCCTAAGCATTAATGGGTTAAAAAAGCTGTGTCTTTACTCTTCCGATAATATCTACAATGACAAGTCTTACACTTGGATCCGTATTAAAGTGAATTAAAAAAAAAAAAAAGGTGAGGTCCGTATCCGTGTGCTTGGATTAAGACACGAATAATCTGTATCCGTACCTATGGACCTACATTATTAACAATCCTGTGAAACAAAATGCCTCATTGTTTGAGAGTTTGATATTCAGACTAATTTCATAATGACGCATGATTTATTTTTTCGTGAAGAAAATTTATTTTGTATTTAAAAATAAATTTTAAATATTTGAAAGATATACTTGAAATACTTCGTAGCTGAACCCAACTTGCAAATAAAAATGTATAAAAGAATTTAAAAGAAGTTTTTGCATCTCGTTTCAAAATCGCAAAATGCAAAAAATAAATAAATAAATAAATATAAGTCAATGATAAATAAAAAAAAAAAAAAAACTTTTGACATTTTTAAAGGAAAAATAAAGAATTAAAAATGTATGATAAATGGCTTTTAAAAAATACAAAACACAGATTTATGATATACGTTAATTTTGTTGGTCAATCGGTTCTTAATAACAACTACCAATAAGATCATCAAATTAAAAACATAAATTAAAAAATATTTGCCAATACAGTCACATGCTTCATTTATGAAAAGAAGTAGTTTGATAGTTGTAGTCCGTTCAAAAGAAAATAAAGTAAGCTTGTACGGGAAAATTTTAATCCTACCCAAAACCTTATAAAACAGGCGGATTTATTTCAAACTTATCAGCCAAACTTTTGACGGATATTACTTGACAAAAAAATACATGACAATACTGTCTACTTAAAATCCAATAGCACTATCAACAAAAATTTCCAGAAAAAAAGAGTAACTTCATTTTTTTTCGTTGGAAATAGAAAAGAAGTTTTGATTATAACATTTCATGCTTTGCTGCGCAAGATCATTTTTGAAAATTAAAATTAATGATTGACTTCAATTTATTTCAAGAATTCTGAAAGCTTAAAATGATAATCCTTTTGCCATGCATAAATACTGACGCGAATGATTTTGATTTTAGGGCAAATAATTATAAATGTATACATGATTTCACTATTTTTGAATGTTTATATTATTTTCTTGATTTTGTTTCGTAACTATTAACAATAAGTTCTGTCCAGAAGTTAACTAATCTACTTTCTCTTACACCAACATCAACAACGATCAATGTTCCCATAATTATCTATGATTGCAAATGTATGTCCAACATATACTTAGCATTTTTTTAAAAATAAATTTTATCAAAATTAATCAACAAATAAATGAATAAATCTGTACCTCAGAACCAGACTAACGTAAGTCCATTTTCGTCATTTTTCATTAGAGGGGAAAAACGATGTATTTGACAATCGTTTTTCCCCTCTACCGAAAAATGACGAAAATGGACTTACGTTAGTCTGGTTCTGAGGTACAGAAATAAATGAAAATAAATGAGAATAAATTCATATTGTTTCCTGCCTAATAAGGAAACGCCACGAATTTTATTTAAAAATCGATATCTACAGCTTAAAATGGGTAAGAGTATAAGTATACTTTAGGGAAAAATATCTTCCTGAACAAATATTTTCTGTCACAAAAAAAAAAAAAAAAAAAAAAACTGCGGAGCTCTTTCTTTATGTTTAATAATGTAAATAATGCACAAGCCTGCATTTCTGAGATTGCTGGGAAGTCGGAGTTGGAGTCGAGTTTCTTAAAATTCTTCGGGGCAGTTTCAAACTATTGCAATTGAAAGTTTAGTTATTTTTTTTTAAATTAAAAAAATAAAGTTTTTTATGTTAAAAATTTCAATCAACACGCAGATCTTTCTCTGTCACTTTTCACCCCCCCCCCATGGCGTCCTTGATAAATATAATGGTATTAGCTGTTTTCCAAAATGACTTAATAAGTTCTAAAGTAAGGATATTGTCTTCTAAAATGAATTAACTTCATTTACAGCACTTAGAGTACTGCAAGATTGGCTCCAAGAAAAAAAATTACAAGCCTGTTCTGAAAAAACCAAAGCCCTTTTTCTTTCCAAACCCAGAAATTATGTTCGACAGCCAATCTTAAGGTTTGGTGACAATTTTATTAAAAGATACAAAGAA
This sequence comes from Uloborus plumipes, assembly GCA_038373865.1. Lineage (NCBI taxonomy): Eukaryota > Metazoa > Arthropoda > Arachnida > Araneae > Uloboridae > Uloborus > Uloborus plumipes. Next base: position 35,385 of record JAXGGA010003105.1, read on the forward strand.
ATAGATTATCTTGGAGTCAGGCTGAACAAAAATCTTAACTGTACAGCACATTTGGAAAAAATGCATAAGAAATCTATTCATCTTCTTAGTAAGCTGCAATGCATCTCTGGAAAATCTTGGGGAGCTAATATCCAACTACGCAGATTATTATATCAAACAGTGATAGAACCTTCAATTCTTTACGCAGCTGCAGTATGGGGCCCATTTTTAAAGCAGAAAGACCTGAAGAAATTAGCTACCATTCAACGCCATTTCCTTCTTGTTGTTTTGGGAGCATATAAAACATCAGCTCATACCACCTTACATGTCCTTGCGGGAATTCCCCCCATTGCTCTTACAGTTAATCTAAAATCAACTTTAGGAAATGTCTTCATAAGGAAAACTACAGCAGAAGTATCCCTTAATAATGTCAATTCATCCAATGACTTTGAAGCAGCAAGCCAAAAATGGACTGAACATCCTTTAATACAGTGCGCTACTCCGAATATTAGTTTGGAAGAGCCGAATATTTTATCACTGCACACTGGGATTTTCACGGATGGATCGAAAATATGTGATGGAACCGGCTCAGCATTTACTCACATCTCCAACAATAAGGTTGTCTACGATTGGTCAGCCAAACTTACAGCGTATAATTCAGTATTTCAAGCGGAGCTTTTTTCAATCTTCCACGCTTTACTTTATATTGCATCAGAAAACATTACCTTCAACACTACAATCTTCTCTGATAGTTTATCTTCGCTTAAAGCAATCAAAGACCCAATGCATTCTTCAAAGTTAGTCAGAGACATTCAATCCCTCTGCAGAGAACATCCAAACATAAATCTATCCTGGGTTAGAGCCCATAAGGGACACTTTGGCAATGAACGAGCCGACTTTTTAGCTAAAACTGCAGCAATGAACCCAGCGCATTCATTAGTATTCAAAATTCCTCTACCAAAATCTTTCCTCAAACATCACCTTTGGTCTAATCTTCTTCAAAATTGGCAGGAAATCTGGGACACTGCAGAAACCGGTCGAAGAGTTCACGAAATCCTACCAAAAGTCAAGCTAAAACCACGATGCAAACATCCTATGGAAGTACAATTTCTCAGTGCACATGGTCCATTTCCTTCATATCTGCACAGATTCAAAATAATAAGCTCACCATTATGTGTTTGCAGCCAACTTGGAACTCCTGAACATTACGTATTCAATTGTCCATTAACTAGCTCTTTCCACTGCATATATAATTCCAACCTTCCTGTATCCAAAAATATAGCTCATATTCTTCATCATCCAGCTACTCGTAAGAATATTCATAAAATAATGTTTTTACTCAGCACTCAAATAGAAGACTTCAAATATCCCGCCTAAAAACTTCAAATGTTATATTTTTGTCTTTTTCTGTAAACATCAAAATTGTTTTTCCTTTTATTATTATTTTTTCCATGTAATTTGTTTTGTTCATTCCTCCCAGCCACCACATCCGGTTAAACCCTCATCAGGGTAGGTACGGTGGTGACTGGTGGGGTTTAAATAAATAAAATAACTTCATTTACTAACCCAATTTCAAGAAATATTTCCTCTCTTTGAAAAAAAAAATAAATAAAAACGATCCTAGTTATACATCTGGTGAAGTGTGAAACGAGATCTAAATAACAGTTACATTAACATGCTTCCAAAAAAATATATTGTAAAATACTTTCTAATCAAACATTGCATAAGTAACAAGAAGTTCTGTCAAGAACTAAACGAGCCTACTTTCTCGTACATCGACATCGGCATTCTAGCATCTGATCAATATTCTTTTGATTAGCTGAGACTGGAAATTATGTCATATATACATTTTTAGCACTGAAAGATGATTTCTAAAAGCAAAATATACCCCTCTCATTAGATGAAAGTAAATAAATGAATAAATAAAGTTTTGTCGCACCTTTAAAGAATGTAACTGTTTTAGTTCTTCTGTAGAGACATTCCTCAATCGTTTTCAAAAAAAGAAAAAAATAAATAAATAAAATTACAAAGAACATCAAAACACATTTTATCAAAGAAAGAAAAAAAATCTGGTATGGACCCCACACTACTTCCTTTTACGTGTAAATTTCTTAGTAGTTGCCTTAAGTGTTATAGTCCGGGAGCTAACTGTCAAAAATCAATGGAATACTGCAAATCGTGATAAGAAGATGCCACTTGGTAGGAATGTTGCTAATGGCTATACAATAAAATTAAGACCCGGAGGCACTTTCAAAAACCGTTTTCATCCAAGATGGCGGCGTTTTTAAAAATGGCGGCCTGTGCTACTGCTTTTGCAATTTAACTCACACAAAAGAGGTTTTTATATCAAATTATATGTTTTTCAGGCCAAGGATTTCATTTAGTATGTTGAAAAAAAGCTAAATGTTCATTCTGATGTTTATTTTTTTTATTTATTTTTAAGAATTATATTGTTTACGAGAAGACTACATGTAGTATCCAAAATCGTTTAGAAAATTAGCCAAATTGCTACCGAAGAAAATAAACTGGGAAACCTGGTGCGGTGGTAATCTAACCATGCTCAAATTAGTCTCCTAAGAACTCCACACACATCTCCCAGCGGTGCTGCTATTGTTAGAAGCATTCCGAGAAGGCCCGTTTAGTCTGTGGGGTTAGCGACAAAAACAGCCAAAATATTTCACTTCCGGATACCAGTGTGAAATTTGGTACAGAGCTTATGTACATAAAAAAGAACAAAAAACCGCCGGGAGACACTTGATCAGGGGTCATGAACTCCCGTGATGACGTCATCAAGATGGCCGCTTTTACAGGTAAATACGAGGGCTGTCTGAAAAGTTTCCGACCTCGATATGAAAAAGGCAAAACTTATGAAACAAAGAGAGATGTTCTTATTAAGGAGTCTTTTGGAAACTTGGAACCGTAATTTTGGCTATTTTTAGTTTAAATTATGTGCGTAACAGCCACACTAGTGAGTTGCTCCAACAGTTTTTTTTGAAAATGGAAAAAATCGAATATCAAACTCTGATTCGATACTTGTTTTAAAAAGGAAATACGCGTGCACAAATTAAAAAGGAGTTGGACTCTGTGTATGGGGACTCTGCACCATCGTCTACAACCATAAAATTTTGGGTAGCGGAATTTAAACTTAGCCGTACCAGCTTGAGTGTTCATGAACGCTCAGGTCGACCCAAAACTGCTACCACTGATTAACATATTGCTAAAGCTCATCAAATGGTGCTGGATGACGCAGATTGAAGGTGAGATATATAGAAGAAACTATGAACATCTCTAAGGAATGCGTATGCCACATTTTAAATGAGAAATTAAGCACGCGGAAGCTGGCTGCACTTTAACTGCCGCGTTTGCTCAATTTGACCAGAAACGTGTCCGAATGAACATTTGCCGCTCACTTCTGGCGCAATGAACCAGAGTTTTTCTGACGACTTATCACTGTGGATGAAACCTGGATGTATCAGTACACTCCAGAAACAAAAACGCAGTCAAAACAATGGACTGCAAAGTGAGAACAGCTCCACAAAAGGCCAAAACAGTTTCTTCTGCAAGAAAAGTGAAGCCGACCGTTTTCTGGGATAGCCATGGAGTGATACTCATTGACTACCTTAAAATGGGAAAAGCCATAACAGGAGCATACTATTCTACTCTCCTTGACAAATTGAAGGAGGAAATAGAAGAAAAATGGCCGCATTTGAAAAAGAAAAAAGTTTTTTTCATCAAGAAAATGCTCCTGCTCACACCTCAGTGGTTTCAGTGGCCAAAATTCACGAGTTAAGGCTCGAAATCGTTAAATACCCACCCTACTCACCAGATCTGGCCCCAAGCGACCCTTTCTTGGTCCCTAAGCTGGAAGAAACACTTGGAGGACAAAGGTTTTCTTCAAATGAGGAGGTCATAAACTTTGCCAACAGCTTTTTTGAGGACACATTTTCACCATTACTTTTGGATGGGTTAAAAGGATGGGAGCATTACTGGATGACGTGTGTGGACTTACAAGGAGACTATGTCAAAAAGTAACAGCCAATTTGGACAATAAAAATATTTTATCTATGTTAGGTCGGAAACTTTTCAGACAACCCTCGTACGTTCGTTTAATTGGTTAAAACTCCATCATAGATTGAAATATTGCAAAACTCAAATGTATCATTTGAAAGCTCTTTAAAAGAGCTACTTGGAAAGATTAAATTTTTCTTTCTGAGGTCAAGGTCCCACCTTTAATGACGTCATCAAAATGGCCGCTGTTACAGGTAAATACGTTTGTTGAACTCCCCCTAAAACTCCATCATAGGTTTAAATATTTCAAAACTCAACTAAATCATCTGAAAGCTCTTTAAAAGATCTATTTGGAAAGGTTTAATGTTTCTTTCTGAGGTCAAGGGCCCACCTGTGATGACGTCATCAAATGGCCGCTCTTACATGCAAATACGTTCGTTTAACTGCTTAAAACTCCATCATAGATTAAAATACTGCAAAATTCAAATATATCATCTGAAAACTCTTTAAAAGAGCTATTTAGAAAGATTTAATTTTTTTTTTCTGAGGTCAAGGTCCCACCTGTAATGACGTCATCAAAATGGCCGCTTTCACAGGTAAATACGTTTGTTGAACTCCCCCTAAAACTCCATCATAGGTTTAAATATTTCAAAACTCAACTATATCATCTGAAAGCTCTTTAAAAGAGCTATTTAGAAAGATTTAATTTTTCTTTCTGAGGTCAAGGTCCCACCGGTAATGACGTCATCAAAATGGCCGCTTTCACAGGTAAATACGTTTGTTTAACTCCCCCTAAAACTCCATCATAGATTAAATATTTCAAAACTCAAATATATCATCTGAAAGCTCTTTAAAAAAGCTATTTAAAAATATTTAATTTTTCTTTCTAAGGTCATGGGCCCACTTGTGATGACGTCATCAAAATGGCCGCTTTTACAGGTAAATACGTTTCTTTAACTCCCCCTAAAACTCCATCATATATTTAAATATTTCAAAACTCAACTATATAATCTGAAAGCGCTTTAAAAGATCTATTTAGAAAGATTTAATTTTTCTTTCTGATGTCAAGGGCCCACCTATGATGACGTCATCAAAATGGCCGCTTTTGCAGGTAAATACGTTTGTTTAACTGCTTAAAACTCTATCATAGATTGAAGTATTGCAAAACTCAAGTATATCATCTGAAAACTCTTTAAAAGAGCTATTTAGAAAGATTTAATTTTTCTTTCTGAGGTCAAGGTCCCACCTGTAATGACGTCATCAAAATGGCCGCTTTCACAGGTAAAGACATTTGTTAAACTACTCCTAAAACTCCATCATAGATTTAAATATTTCAAAACTCAACTATATCATCTGAAAGCGCTTTAAAAGATCTATTTAGAAAATATTTAATTTTTCTTACTGAGGTCAAGGGCCCACCTGTGATGAGGTCATCAAAATGGCCGCTTTTACAGGTAAATACGTTCGTTTAACTCCCCCTGAAACTCCACCATAGATTCAAATATTGCAAAACTCAAATATATCATCTGAAAGCTCTTTAAAAGAGCTATTTAGGAAGATTTAATTTTTTTTTCTAAGGTCAAGGGCTCACCTGTGATGACGTCATCAAAATGGCCGCTTTTACAGGTAAATACGTTTGTTTAACTCCCCCTGAAACTCCACCATAAATTCAAATATTGCAAAACTTAAACATATCATCTGAAAGCTCTTTAAAAGAGCTATTTAGGAAGATTTAATTTTTCTTTCTAAGGTCAAGGGCTCACCTGTGATGACGTCATCAATATGGCCGCTTTTACAGGTAAATACGTTTGTTATACATTTTCAATTTAAAATTGCTATAACTTTTCAACTTTTTGTCTTAGAAAATAAAACCAAGCACTATAAAATAGCTCTTTTAAAGCACTTTCGGATGATATATTTTAGTTTTGCAATATTTAAATCTATGATGGAGTTTTAAACAGTTACATGAGCGCATTTACCTGTAAAAGTGGCCATTTTGATGACGTCATCACAGGTGGACCCTTGACCTCAAAAAGAAAAAATAAATCTTTCTGAATAGATCTTTTAAAGTGCTTTCAGATGATATATTTAAATTTTGCAATATTTAAATCTATGATGGAGTTTTAAACAGTTACATGAGCGCATTTACCTGTAAAAGCAGCCATTTTGATGACGTCATTACAAGTGGAACCTTGACCTCAGAAAGAAAAATTAAATATTTCCAAGTAGCTCTTTCAAAGAGCTTTCAAATGATACATTTGAGTTTTGCAATATTTCAATCTATGATGGAGTTTTAAGCAATTAAACGAACGTATTTACCTGTAAAAGCGGCCATCTTGATGACGTCATTACGAGAGTTCATGACCCTTGATTAAGTGTCTCCCGGCGGTGTTTTGTTCTTATATATGTACATAAGCTCTGTACCAAATTTCGCACTGGTATCCGGAAGTGAAATATTTTGGCTGTTTTTATCGCTAACCCCACAGACTAAACGGGCCTTCTCGGAATGCTTCTAACAATAGCAGCACCGCTGGGAGATGTGTGTGGAGTTCTTAGGAGACTAATTTGAGCATGGTTAGATTACCACCGCACCAGGTTTCCCAGTTTATTTTCTTCTGTCGCAATTTGGCTACCTTTCTAAAAGATTTTGGATACTACATGTAGTCTTCTAGTAAACATAATTCTTAAAAATAAATAAAAAAATAAACATCAAAATGAACATTTAGCTTTTTTTCAACATACTAAAGGAAATCCTTGGCATGAAAAACACATAATTTGATATAAAAACCTCTTTTGTGTGAGTTAAATTGCAAAAGCAGTAGCTTATGCCGCCATTTTGAAAAACGCCGCCATTTTGGATTAAAACGGTTTTTGAAAGTGCTTCTGGGTCTTAATCTTAATGTATAGCCCTAAACAACATTCCCACCAAGTGGCATCTTCTTATCACGATTTGCAGTTTTCCAACAGTTAGCTCCCGGGCTATTAAAAAAAGTGCTTGGAGTGAGCAAGGTAACAATTCAAATATTTACTCCCCTAATCTACCACTAAACAATGCAAAAAATATTTTACAATGGTTATTTTTCTAAATATTGCTGATTTTAATATCATTTAGTGAATTTTTCGCAAAATATCGCCAATAGCGCCAAATTGAACCAAAATTCAAAAAATAATTTTTTCGCCAAATTTGTCGCCAACTTGGCGATAGGTCGCCAAGTTGGCGTCAAACACTTGGCGACCAAAAGGTGTCGCCAAGTGGTGGCGCCAATTCATATCACTTGAGTCTGTATTGAAATTAACATTGATTTACCCCAAAAAAGGGGTAAAAGACCCCTTTGGGAACATTCGAATGCCATCACAAGGGGAGGTGCACAACTAGACCCCCCTCAGAGCCTACATACCAAGCTAGAAGTGTCTACGGCATATAGTTTTTGAGTTATGCGAGCCACATACGCACATACATCCGCACATACGTACATACAGACGTCACGAGAAAACTCGCCGTAATTTACTCGAGGGTAGTCGAAATTCATTTTTCGGCTGTTTGTATGTTGTTAGGTACATATGCACGTCCTGACAGGTCGAAAAAACTACGCCACATTCTTTCAGGGGTGAGCAAAGTCAAAATTTAGACCGAAATTTGAGTGAAATTTTTTCGTGATCACAATACTTCCTTTACTACGTAAAAGGAAGTAAAAAACCTCATTCGTTAATAAAATGTCTCGAATTTAATTTTTAATATGTTGCCAGTTGTTAAATATAAATAAAGAATAAAATGCTCTCTTGAACGAAAAATTTTTGCTACGAAAAAAAAAGTCAATGAATAAATAAATAAAGAACGAAGATAAAGCAAATAAATAAGTAAATAAAAAATCGTCTGCACAGTCAGTCATTTTTTTCTGAGCCTGCATTTCTGCCATGTTTGCGGAGTCGGAGTCAGAATCAGAGTCCTTACAGAAGATTATTCAGTAAAGTACTTTACATACAGTTTTTACCAAAACCATTTTCTTACGAAGTTAGTTTAAAGGAAATATGCCCTTAAGTTCATGTTAAACCAAGGCTTCACTAGATAGCGTTTTATACAGGCTGCTTCATTACTCAAAACATCAATGGTAAAGATTTGCCCGCTAGAGAGCGCTGAATGATGTGTTTGTTTACATTTATTGGCACGTTGTTTCTGCTGTAAAAAGTGATGTTCATCCTATCTTTAAGGGTTAAAAAATATTGATATAGTTTACTGAAGTGGAGTACAGAGTGAATTGATGCCGAAGGCCTTATTAGTACTGCTTTTTAGGGGAAATAAATTCCCTTTTCAGGTAAAGTTGGTCGCAACTCATGATTCAGTCATACGACATTCATTCATTGTTTACTTTCTTCGAATTAGCAACATATAGCAATAGCGTTCAATTTTGACATCTCTGCATTAATAAAATATACGCTTAAATTCGCAGCCGATAAATAAAAATGTAGCAATGAAATAAGATTGTTCTATTTACGATTTTGTTTCATTATTGTTGCTCACACGATCTTAATTGCTACGCAAAAGCTCAGATGTTCATTTTGATAGCGTTGACCCATCAGAGCGATAAATGGCGAATCTATTCGCAGAGACATTTCCTTTTGATGCCCCAGAATGAATGCCCTGCAATGAAGCGATTGGTGTTCAACGGAAAGACGATTGACAACAAAACATATTAATTTCTTTAGTAACAACGAAATGAGCATATATAATCGTTTGGTACTAAAGAGCAATACAAGTACGAAAAAAATAAACAAAACTATAATATTACGACGACCAACTGTAAAATTTTGTTTTCATTTACGCAACATTAAAAGGTAATGTTCTTTTTATGTTAAATTTCACACATTGATAATATTTCGATAATTGGGAATCTGGTGTGGTTGCCAAATTTTTGGCGATAATTACTTTATTTTGTTGCTCTTTAGTTTATGTTTGCGAAGGAAGTATTTCCCTCGCTCATAAATTGGACACAAAGATTTAACGCCTATAGGGAAAGATAACCAGACTTCCAATCACCGAAATCTTCCCTTTTTTGTTTCTAATTTCACACATACGTTTAATACTTGAAAGTAAAATAATGGGCCAACTGAAAAAAAAGCTGCGAAATAATGCGAGAATTCTTGTTAAAAAACTCGCCAAATCAACTTAAAAGCTCCATTAGCATGTAACATAATAAGTTTAATAAATATATCGAGCCATTATTATCATTGAAATTTAAATTAAAATGCAAAATAAGAGAAAAGAAGCTACAATGAAGACGATGCAAGCTTAAAATTTTAATCTTCGCTTAGGTGGTAAGAAAATACATCGCCAAGTTAAAAAACGTACCTATAACTGAAACGTACATACTACCAAGATCTCGGTTATTAAAATATTCTCAAAAGCTTTACGGAGAACAAATTCTTGATGTGCTTTTCAAGATATTAGTGCCATAGTCATTCCAAAATGTCCATTAAAATGTAAAAAAATCGCCAAATAAATTAATCTGACAATCTAAACTCATCAAAAGTTTTGATGGAACTATCGTTCCAAAATCGCGATTTATCGCTCTGCGGTGCCAGTGTCGTTTCATAGTTTAATTATAATTACAATCAATTAAAATGAAAAATAATTCGCTAACTAATTAAAACAAGCCGTTAAAATGCAGAATAAACCAGCAAATCGAACAAGCTATTAAATGACGTTAAAATATACTAAAATAGAATTGAATGCCAAATTGTAAAATTGTCGCCAACAAATTAAATTTTAATTTTGTCTTTTATTATCTGATTTGTTTATAATGTTAGTTACCACAAAATTTGATAGATGTCGCTAGGCGACATGCATCCGTTTTTATCCCAAAGATTTTGATCAAATGAAGCAGCCTGTATAAAACGCTATCTAGTGAAGCCTTGGTTAAACATTCAACTTAAATTTCCCCGTAGGCGCTAATGATAAGTTTTTTTTTTTTTTTTTCTGAACGGTTTAACAATGAACGAAAACTGGTTTAAATATAAAAGCGAAACATGGGAATGAGCCTCTCCGAGATCTTTCGAACAAAAAAAGAAAGTTTATTCAATTCGGACAGTCCGCTTAAAATTTATTAGGTGAAGAAAGGCTGCTTGAACGATTCAATGTTGAACGAAAAAAAATGTTCAAATTTAAAATTTAAATACGGTAATAAAGTATCCTTGCTGAGATCTTTCGAACAAGAAAAAAATTGTTTAAATCGGACTGTTCACTCAAAAGATCTTAGGGGTGACAGCTTGTTTGAACGGTTCAATGTTGAACAAAAAATTGTTCAAATCGGAAATGTATATACGGGAATGAAGTATCCTTGATAAGATATTTCCAACAAAAAATAGTGTGTTCAAGCGGAATGTTCACTAAAAAGTTAGTATCGCAGGACAGGTTGTTTGAACGGTTCAAAGTTTAACCAAAATTTGTTCAAATCGGAAATGTAAATACGGAAATGAAATACCCCTGATAAGATCTTTCCAACAAAAAAAAGTTTGTTCAAATCGGAATGTTCACCCAAAAGTTATTAGGGGGACAGACAGACCGACCGACAGACAGACGCACAAATTCTCAATCTCAATACCCTACTTTCCAAATTTTAATTTTTCGATATTTATTTTACTTTTTTATTTCTTTTTGACTTTTTTTCGGACTTGGCGATATTTTTTAGATACATTAAACCTCTTTTATCGTTTTTTTGGCTTTCTGTTATTTTTAGCGGGAAAGTAGGCTAAACAGGTTGAAATCGTATACGTTTAAATTTTGCACGAAACATTTTTTAGCCTACTTTTCCATTAAAGCAAAATAAAAACGAAAAAAGCATTAGAAGTGGTTTAATGTATCTTAAAAGTATCCCGAAGTTCAAAAACAAAAAGTCAAAAAGGATAAAGAAAATAAAATAAATATGGAGAAATTAAGAACTGAAATGTAGGGTTTTGAGATGGGGAAAAAGTGTGTCGGTCGGTCGGTCTGTCTGTTCTCCCTAACAACTTTTGAGCAAACAGTCCGATATGAACAAACTTTTTTTGTTCGAAAGATCTCGGCGAGGACACCTCTTTCCGATATTTCACTCTGTGATTTGAATAATATTTCGTTCAGTTTTGAACCGTTTAAAAAACTTAACATTAGCGTCTACGGGTAATTTTAAGCTTAATGTAGATCCTGAACTTAGAGTCAGATTTCTTTCAAACTAACTTTGTAAGGAAATGGTTTTTATGAAGAATGTTTGGAAAATAATTCTATTTAAAACTGTTTTCAGGACTCCGATTTTGACTGCTCGATTCCGATTTCAACTCCGCAACCAAAAATGCAGGCTCAGAAAAATGTCTGACTCCTACCATTAGAATCTTAAAGCCTCCGACTCTGCCTATCGACTTCGACTGCCTACTCCGATTTTTGAAATCCTCTCTGACACCGAATCCGTGACTCCAGCTCCGACTCCGCAGGCATGGCAGAAATTCAGGCTCGGAAAAGACTCCTACTATTAGAATTTTAAAACCTTCAATTGTCACTCGGCCTATTAACTCCGACTGACGACTCCAACTTTTTGATTCAGAATCCGACAGCGAATCCTTGACTCTTATTCCGACTGTAAAAACCATGGCAGAAATGCAGGCGTAGAAAAAATGACAGACTCTTATCGACTCCGACTGAGCACTCGACTCCAACTCTGACTCATCATACTTGCCAAAAATGGAGGCTGGTAAAAAATGACAGACTCCTACTCTAAAAAGAAATAACTGTGCAGACGATTTTGTGTTTGCTTAATTATTTATTTTATGTTATTATTATTTTTATTGTTGTTATTATTTTTTTTTCAGACTTTTCTTTTCTAACAAAAAGTATTCACTTAAAAGAGCATTTTATTATTTATTTATTTCTTTATTGATTTTTAATTATTGGCAACGTATTGAAAATTAATTCGAGACATTTTATTTAGAAATGAGTTTTTTTATTGATAAAATGTGTTTTAATGTGCTGTCTACTTTTCATTTATTTTTTTTTCGAAACAACTAAGGAATTTGTCTACCAAAAACTATAGTAGCTGCATTGTTTAAAAGATGCTACAACTTTATTTTTGCTTTTGTTTACTGTTTACGTGTTTATTTAATCAGATGAAAGAGGTATATTTTTTTCTTAGAAATGCTAAAAAGGTATGTTTGACATAATTTGCAGAGTCAGATAATGAAGAAAATTTTGATCAAATGCGAGAATGCCGATGTCGATTTACGGGAAAGTATGCTAGTTTAGTTCTTGACAGATTTTTTTTTTTTTTTTTTTTGTATCGTTATTGACGGTACCGCAAAATTATTTTATCAATACCATTTACTCGCGAGATGGAGTTTTGATGAAACTAGTACTTTACTTATAATAATTTAACAATCATAAAAGATCACAACAATTTCGCTTATCTAGTTACACTAAACTAATATCCGGGATATCGTTCATTAACTTTGCTGTGTAATTTGCAGCTCACTATAACAATAGCCAGCATCTTCTCAGTTCCATTGAATTCAAACCTAATCAGGTTTATACTGCTTGATTTAGAGGACCCTTCACTTGTATCCAAGTATCTTCCATGAATCGTATCATAAAGGCATAGCGCGGTATTGTAGCGGCAATGGATTAAGCATAGGGCCGAATAATCTTACGTATTCTATGAGTAACCTTTATTCACACACGAGGTGTAACGCGTTTAAACGTGAATTATTACATAAACGGATATGAATTACTTAAAATATAACTCGAACATAAATGGTGTGATCTATTAACTGCTCTTATGTAATGTATTCAATAAAAAATGTATTCCAAGATGCATGTATTTCATATAAATGATAAAACCAAATGTTTTACTTTAAATATTGTTAATTTTTTGTCAGGAAAATTTGCATTGGAGTGTATAAAAGGAACAACGAAGTTGGAAAAGTATACGTATATCATTCATTAAAATAACATTTTAAGAAGTGAAACTTTCATGTTTGCGCAAAGGTATTTATTTCTCATGCTGGTAAATACATACACAGTTTGAGAGAGCAAAGGTATAGCATTGCGTATTGAACAAAGTATATGTGTTTAAAAAGAAAACTAAGGAACGATATATTGCACTAAAATTGAAAATTGCTGTAGACAAATGTTTCGGGGTGTCAAGTAACCCCTGTTTCAATGCAAAGAACTGTGAGCTTTAGGAGTAAAAGTAATCCAAGAAAAGTACGAAGTCGTGTTTTTTTTTTTTTTTTTTCAAAATGGATTTTTAAACACCGTCTTAGTCAACATTTTTTTGGGTAAACAAAAAATATCGGTACACTTTGTTTTTTAGTCCCATAATTGACTATCAAGTACCATACTTTTTTACAAAAAAACATAAGACCTGTCCCTTAGCTAATTTTCTTTTTATGACCTGTAACTACCAGGTACAGATAGATCTATTTACATTAAAAGCAGGGAATGTAATGCAAGGTATTTCCAAAAAAAATGTTTTTTTTTCTGTCACCCAGGGAGTTCCTAGGGAGAAAATCAGACTTAAAAACACGTACAAAATGTTTATCATTACTGTTAAACTCTAAAAGGTAAAAATGTTTAAAAGTAATTGGGCCATAAGCAACTTTTAAACATCTATGATTATTAGACGATTAATAATGTGATACGAAATTGCTAAGAATGCATCGCATTTGAAAAGAAAAGCAAGAGGAGGGCTTGACCCGTTCCCCAGAACTCGTGGTTTTTAGACCACATTGACAGTCCTATCACGTTAAATTTTAGCTACTTACATCTTCTACCAAGAGAAAGTTCTTGCTCGGTTAAAACGCGTAGAACCACTAGCTATTTTTCAACTGTAAGTGCTTGTTCATAATTTTAAATTACTAATTGATCATACAATGTACATGTTACTCGTCTAACTTTTTCCTTGTAAAAGAACGAATATATTGCTTGTTAAGTTTGAAGTTCAGTCAGTGCATTTACTTTTTTTTTAAATTAAAATGATGCTTCAAACTAAAATAGCAACCATGTAAAAAACTATTATGTTACCACAATCAAACTAAAAAGATTCCAAAAATAAAAACAAATCTCAAATAAAAACCAGCAACATCGTACAAAAAACAGACGTCTACTTAGAAATGATATCCTTACTACGAAACATTTGTAACCGAAAAACTATTTTAAAATACAAATGGCTATTCTTCGTGTGAGAGATTCTTTTAAAAACAGCCATATATAGCACAAGAAAAAACTCGATCCAAAGAAAAAGAGAGAAAAAAAAAGTCAAGAAAAAAAGTCACTAAAGAAATGTCTCTGTGATGATAACGGTAATCAGAAGGAACACCACGGCACGAGATTTGGTTATTTTCGCAAATAAACCTGCACCTGTGTTTTCACATCAGCCGCAGATTCCATGCAAGCCATGTGATTAAGGATGTATCAGGGAAAGAACAGATCAAAGATCGTTAAGAGTATTTGCCCTCGTTGGATGGGTTCTATAGATGTTATTGCTGGAGATCACGTGATGACATATTTTGCTATGTAAGATTAAGGCTTTGGTATTTTATTTGGGACAATAATAACTGTAATTAAGCGGGTATATATTGGAAAAATAATAAAATACGTAATGGAAAATGGAGCGAAGCAATGTTGCTGGAAATGAAATTCAAGTATTTTATTATTTATAAATTGACTAGCTGACCCGGCCACGCATTGCTGTGGCTAAGGTATGGGTTAAACTATAATGTTTCAATAGAAACGAAAAATTTTATTACCATTATAGAGATCAACTTTATATAAATATGAATTTGAGGTTAAAATATGAAAACAATCGAACAAAAATTTCCTAAGTTTGCTAGAAATAAAAAAATCAACAAAAAATGTAGCATTTTATTACTTAGAAATAATATATTCAGGCTTGTAACAATTGAGTTAACTAAAAATTTGCTAATTGCTATTGTAACATTTTATTTTTTAATATAACATTTTATTTTTAATAATGTAGGTATGGTAGATAATTAACTAATATTATTTGTTATTTTTTGAATTATAAGCATTTTTCATTTCAGTTTAACTCAACACTAATCGGTGCACAATATTCTTTGTTAATCTGTCTTTTGTAAACAAAAATAGATTGGACGGTTTTCCCACACTGGAGCAAGCGACCTATAGTTGCCCATGGGAAAAGCATGGATTTTCTAAATCTAAACCGCAAATTGACATTGTTTGTCCTTGGGACTTATTAATGGACATGGCGAAGGCTAAACGAATGGGAAACTGTAGACTTTTGAAGGGTATTGAAGATTCTGACGGTGTCATTGGGATACGTGGCAACAGAACAACTTCATCTTTAAACTTGCCAGTCAAAATGATTGCCTCAATAATGTTCCCGGTGATTTTTTTGATAACTAAACGCGTACCATTGCATAATCTCGGTGGATTTAAATTATGTAGAAGAACTATGGGTAAACCCATTTTTAGCCGCCGATTATGTGGTGGCATTCCGGGTATGTTTAAAGAATTTTAGTCAAGAATACAGAAAAGCTGGTAGCTAAATAGATAATTTGCAATAAAAAATATATTGCGGTCCTAAATTGAGATAAAAACTATCCTATCATTTAAGTTGGACCAAACTGAAACTGCGTGCAAAATTTGGTTAAAATCGGTTCAGTAGCTGAGGAGTCCATTGGACACAAACACAGGGACACGTAATTTTTATATATTATAAGAAAGATTATTACTTGTTTACTGCGCTCCAGAAGCTGCCAGAACGTGTGCTTTATGTCGCTCAGCCATGGAGGTGTCAAAAAAGGCTTAGTAAAAAGGCTTAGCCAAGAACACAGAAAAGCTGGTAGCTAAATACATAATTTGCAATAAAAAATATATTGCAGTCCTAAATTGAAATAAAAACTATCCTATCATTTAAGTTGGACCAAACTGAAACTGCGTGTAAAAGTTGGTTAAAATCGGCTCAGTAGCTGAGGAGTCCATTGGCCACAAACACAGGGACACGTAACTTTTATATATTAAGATAGTTTGATAAATACATTTTTTCCCTAAAAAGACCACATACACAAGTTAGATACATAAAGGTTAATTTTTATCATAAAAAATAAATTATCAAGTGAATGTGCAAGAAATATAAAAAGTATCGCTTACATAAAATTAGTATTATACTCGTAAACGAATTTATCTGAACATGTAGAAAAATAACGAGGTAAGATGAAAATATTCAAGGTAAGCTGTACGTACGCACGGGTTTCGAAGTTACAGATAAAATAGTTTTAAATGTATGGTTAAATAGCGCAATGAATAATTTTTCTCGCTGCATTTTTAATACTATTTTTCCTATATCTTTTTTACTTATCTAATGGTATTCTAACTTGAATAATTTCAGTTGTTTATACTTTCTTAAGCGTTAGTATTACCTTGAAATTTAAACAAAAGCAAAAATATATATATTTTTTTTTGCTAAAACACTCCAGCTATCTATCAAAATTTGTCATCTCTCCAAGGAACACTAAGGAAAATAATATTAATTAAGAAGAATTAGAAACTTGTCAAATCAAAAATCTGAAATACTGCGATCTGTCCATACTAGTATACATGTTTTCAAAATTATTTAAAGCTTTTCTTCGCTACATTAAAATATCTTTTAAAAAATTGGGGGATTAACTTCCTCAAAAAAAGGTTTTTTGTTTTGTTTTTCAAAAGCAAAGTTTATTATTATTATAGTCAGTTTTTCAGAACTGAGGATATTATGTTCAATATTTACCCAAAATGCGCTTGATTTCCTTATGGAATTAGTTGCCATTACTTTCAAATAAACACTTTGATTTCTGACAATTCATTATTCTTTTTCAAATCTCTTTCCCTAAAACATGCTTTTGAGAGTTGTAAACATTTTTGAGGGTTTGATTAGGAGATAAGTAAATTGGAGATTCAAATTTCAATTTTATCTTTGTAACCAAAACTTGGTGTATTTTCCTGGTGAAACCTTTATTTTTCTTCAAAGAGTTTCTTCTCGATATCATTCTTCAGTTTATCAACAAATTATGCTTTTATTTCCAATTATTTACTTCATTTATTTCTAATACTTGATTACAGTTCTATTATGTGCATTTCAAAAAAAAAAATATAAATAAATTTTAAACGATACTGCAATGCATATGTTAGCTTCGGATCTTTTACACGTTATTTTCTTCTGTCCGGATTTCCATTGTGATTTTGAAGTGTTAGAGAGACCTATTTTGCAAATTAACTGTCACATATAAGAACTATCTATTTATTCTGCCAAACCTCTATAGTAGACTATGACCCATCAACTTCTTCGTTCCGTTTTAAGTACATTCGGGACCCATTTAGAATTCAATTTTTAATGCCCATACGTTAGTGATTAAGTATTCCATATATTCCGTTTTTACCACTTTAAACTGAAATATACTTCAAGGTTACACGACATAGTTTTGAAGAGTTTTTTGTTTTCTTTCTTTTGAATTGTTTTTTTCGTTGGTGAGAGATCTACTTACTTTACCAAAAGCAATAGTACAGTATTCTATGAGTCATCAGCACATCAATTTTTGTTCAGTTGTAAACAAATTTGGAACTCATTTCGAAATCCAATTTTTTAATGCCGCAATCTTAGTAGTAAAGTAATTCATCCATTACCTTTTTTTCACTTTCAGGCTGATATACGTTTTCCATTAGTTGAACTTCACACGCACACACAAGGTTATACAATATAGTTTTGTACAGGTTTTTTTTTCTATTGAATTGTTTTTTTTTTTCCGCTGACAACGTATTCTGAAGTTTCGAGCGTTCAGAAACATCGCTGTCCACAAATCCTCGCTAAAATTCAGTCAACTAGCAGCAAGTGGTTTCTTTCAACGTAAAACAGTCCTCACAATAATTTGCAAGTCACATGGCTAATCTTGAACAAAGGACACTTTCCCTTTTCAATATAAATACTATGTTCAGTTTCCTCCGTTTCTTTCTAAATTAAGTAACATGTATCATTCCTTTTTCAAAGTCACGATTGTTAATTGTGGAAAGCTCCATGAACGCCATGCACTTAAATTTTCGTACTTATCTCTTAATGTCTAGTAGTACGTATAAATTAACAATAAATAAAATATCTTAACTGAATATTTTTTAATATTAGTATATTTTGAAATATCTAAATTCACAGACATTAATAATAACACATTTCTATGTAATTCACGTTACATTCTGTTGAATTTTCTTTATTACATTATAGGGCAAAAACACGGTGTTAATATACAGTGTCTTTGAAGAAAATGTACCGAATTTGAACAGTCACTTACAAAATTAGTTTAGGCGCTACGAAGAGGATTTTGGCAAAATTTGATAGTTGAATTCTTAGATTTCGTAAGCATTGTTTTCCCTTGCGACTGACGTACTTATGCCCAGTAAGAGAAGTCAAAAATTGATCTTTGCTATGTAATGTAGGATACAAATTTGTAATAATTGGGCAAGTCTATCCCAGAGTAGAAGCATTAAAAATATCACAAAACTTTTCAACGACTGGTAGAAAAAAAAAAAAGAGTCAGTACACTTCCCCGTGACTTTTTTTAGTAGCCTTGAGTTTCCTTATAAGCTGTCTAGCCCTTAGTAGCAGTAAAAACGTTTTATACCATTTTTAATACTTTTATCCAGTGGTAGATGTCTTTGTTAAACTAATCGAAATTTTATTTGCAGAGGGTGTTCTACATTGCATATAATAGAGAAAAACTTGCATTTTCGTACGAGAAATATACAGCAAATATATAAAAATAATCAGCAAATTAAAAAAAAAAAAAAACAGGCACCAAATTTTGCTAAACTTCGCAGCAACTTAAGTTGACAAAAAACGTCACTACGCGTGGAGCCAATAAGAGCTCACAAGCAGTTATAAGGATCTCATCTAATTAGCCAAGTAGGCTTTGACGCTTTATCTAGCTCGTTTTTCATTGGCTGACATCACGCTGACGTCACGACGCCAGTGTCAATAAACTTTGCATTGTAGTATAATAACCAGCCCTCTTAGCGCGTAAAAGTTTTTTTTTTCCTAAATAAACTGGTCAAATTCGGTACATTTGATTCGGACACTCTGCGTAACATTTTACTACAAAAGATAAATCACAATTTATTAGTTTGCGTTCTTTCTTTAAAAGTGGAGTTTAACTGTACAAAATTAGTTAATGTTTGCATTCAATTTTTACTAAACACAGTGATGTTTTATGAAAAAAAAAACCTAAAGTCTTCGCTGGGAAAAAATGCTCTTAAAATATTTATATTGAAATAACTCATTTATTTTACGAAAAACATCATGATCGGTACAATAATCATTTATGCGAATTAGCACTCAAATTTATTTATCGAAACATGAAACAAGTATTGCATTAAAGGTGTAAACATTTTTTTTCCGATGTAAGTTTTTTCTATCTCACAAAACTGAATATTTGATAATAGAGCCCAGTCATGGGAACTAATAATTACTTTTTTCCCCTAGAAGGCATTGATTAATAATTACCGCGCCGATGCTTTCATCAGTGAGAATTTATTATTGGCTGAGCAGTAATTTTTGGCTGTTAAAGAAGCAGTTATTTCTCAATCGATTACCCTTTAATTACATAAGCATATTTCATTTCATTAATTATTTCTCAAAAATCAATAATATACAATATTTGTTTCATAATTCTTTCCCTTTAATCGAAACCTATTTTTTCCCCTGCATTCCGTTTACATAAAATATCTAAAGATATAAACATCATAAAAAATCCAAATAATGCATTATGCATAAGTATTGCAAATATATTGTAAAACATGCGAAATTATAAAGAAACTGCAGCACCTGGAAGCCAAAGTGAGCTCTTTTATAATTATGTGATATTGTAATATTCGGAAGTAATATTCTGCTTTGATTTGTTAGAGAAACTGACTGTTACTAGTCCTAAAAAGAGGGGCAGCTAATGTTTACTTGCTTGTTGAAAACACTCTCTTTCACAAATAGACTAAACTGAATACACGTGAAATAAAAGTTCTGTGTTTAACTTCTTTAGGTGACTTTGTAACGGCTTATGTTTGTCAGAAAATAGTTGTAACCTTGCTAATGTGTTTATTTTGGAATATTTATCATATTGACGCACACACATCTTCAAGTTATTCGAGACTTTAATCTTCATAATTTAACGACATTCCCTCACAAATGTATGTCCCTCTTGAATTTCGCTTACAGATTAAATAACGTGGCTCAAGAGTAAACCTAATGAAACCGTTAATAGTAGCCCATAAATGAAATATAGATGATTTCCGCCATCGGCTTTGTTTTCCGGGATTAGCAAATTTGGAATTCAAAGGTGATATTTTATTCCGAACGTTTGAGCTAGGGTTTAACGATGAACTTGATACAATTGTTCAGTACAGCATGAGTAAATGTATTTTAGTCGGAAAAGTGCCCTTCTATTTCGTACTTCAGACTTAAGCGGTGACTGAAATATTAAATATAAACGTAAAAGCCAAAAGCAAATAAAACGTTACAATTTCACTAAATGTATTTCAGTTTACTGAAAAACAACATTTGTCAACTTTTTACACCGAGCAAGTTAAATGCTGTTTTAAAGTGGTAATGACACAAAAGAAGCCCTCGCTCATTTTCTCAATTTTCGTTGAATTTTCAACGCTATGATTCATAAAAAGATGTACAATGGAAGAGACTCCCTTTTTTCAAAAATATTTTTTTTCTGAAAGAGCACAGTGACAAACTTGAGGTGAATTTCTTTTTATCTTAATTTTAACTCAATTTTCTTCTTCTCTTTTCTTTCTTTTTTTTTATTTTGTAAGTCGCTCTTTCATTTTTGCGGCTGACATGTTTAGTGGACTAAACGCTCCATTCATGGCCATTTTTCAGCTAAGCCGGCATTTTGGATTCAATATTTCTACACTGATGGACAATTGCTAAGGACGGATGTCAATAGCAGTGATAACAGCCACAAAACGAAAAGGCAAGGAAATGTGGAAATCAGCAAAAGTGTGGGATACAGTAAGACATGTTGTCCGTATGCAAATTTTACTTTGCCGACGTTTTCGGTCATGTGACAGCATTGACAAACTATGTCAAGGATTTTGTGGGTGGAGGCCCAAAGGGGTTCTGAGGCAGAGTTTGAAGGTAAATAATCAATTAATGAACTTAAAGTTTTCGGTATGTCTTCCCGTCATCAACGTAGGTAATTTTACGCTAGGCTGAATCATTGGCAAGATTGAAGAAGGGATGTTGCCAGAAACAGATGTTGCCAGCGAGTTCGATGTCAGGCACAGTGTCGTTTCGAGAGTTTGGAAATCACTTCGGGCAAACGGAATGTGTAGCAAATGACACGGGTAGGTCGCGTATGCAGTAGGATGCTTGCAGAAGATAGGTGCATAGTGTTATCAGCAAAAAAGAGAACTGGCGTTTGTATGCAGTAGGAATATAGGCCTACCGGTCTGTTGTGTACATCCCATTGACCAAAAATCAGCTTTCCGCTAATTTGCAAGGGTGTCGTCAGAATCGAAATGTAAGAGAAGTCAACTGGGCTTATGTACTATTCTCAGATAAAAGTAAGTTTAGTTTGTTGTCTGATTGTAGACGATAACTGATCTGGGGTGAGTGGTACTGCATACAGGCTGGAAAACATGAAAAAAAAAGGAGAATAACATCTTAGAAGTAGTGTAGAAGCCCAGTTAACTACTCTCCCATTTTGATGCTGATGACATCATTACGAACAGGTGGAAAGCTGACTTTTAGAAAATGAAATGAACACACCAGGCCGGAAGTCCTACAGTCCTACTGCATGCAAGAGCGTTTCTACATTTTTTCGAGATATTTGCTTGCCAGTAGCAGCAAGAAACTGCTTTGCTCCCACAGCAACTGTGCTGCACCGGTTCGTTTTTGTTGATTACACTACCTGTCTTCTACAAGAATCTTACTGCATACACGACTGCCCCTGTGTCATTTGCTACACATTCTGTTTGTTCGAAACGATTTCCTGAGTCTCGAAATGACAGTGTGCCTGACATCGAACTATTTGGCAATATCTGTTATTTTTCACCCTTCTTCAATCTTACCAATAATTAGCCAATCTCAACGTCATATAAGTGACGACATGACGGAAAGGCATACCGAAAATTTGAAGGTCATCATTTGATTCTTTTCCGTCAAACTGCCTCAGAACCCCACTGGTCCTCTCGTGCCAAATCTTTTACATCGCTTATAATTGCTGTTACGTGACCAAAAAAGTCGGTAATGTAAAATTTGAGTACGAACAACTTGTCTTACTGCATTCTACATTTTTGCTAATTTCCACATTTTCTTAACCTTTTGTTTTGTGGCTGCTGTCACTGCTATTGTTATCCATCCTTAGCAATTGTCCACCAGTGTATGTTGTAGAACAGAGATCACGAAAGATCCGAAATGGCTGATACGTTGGCCTGGCATTGTATTAAATTATTTGCAGTTGTGACGTAATACGGGACCTCGTTTAGTTTCACAAATCGGACATTCTGAAAAAGTAATTACAAACTTACTGCTTTGAAAAAAAAAAATACATTTTCTGATACCAAATATTTTTTATAATTATTGTTAATATATTTACTTTTTTTGCTTATTTTGCCAATTTCACTGACAAAAAATAGTACTTTTATTTGATGAAAATACCCCTATTGTAATACGGTTTGGCTTGCGCTTTATTCTCCAATCGATTGAACACTTTTATCTGAATTTACCCTGCTATTTCTATTACCACATTTACGCGAATTTACTTGGATATTTCCCCAGATATTGATCTTGTAAATTTGAATCCAAAATGAAACTCTAGGAAAGGAAATAGCATTGGATTCAAAAGTGAGTAAAATTTTATTCTGTATTCTATCCGTTCGTATAAAAACAATCAGCCCCTATTACCTACAATCTCACGGTTGGCTGACGTCATTTTCTGAAATGATGGAATATAAAACAGAATGCAGTCTAAGTTTAAATACAATTTGCGTTATTTCAAAAAAAAATAGCATACATGTTTTTATATCTTTTAACTGATGGCTTATTGCAAATATAGATCCGTAACTTTGATCTCATAGATGATCAATAAATAAATTACATCTTTAAGTTGGTAACTTTCAGTTATAAAATAATAATATTCATCAAAATGTGTACTTATTTACACAAAACTGTGATGTAAATGAAATATGCATCAAAAATATGCTTTTGCAATAATGCCAGTATAATTTAAATTTCAATATCCAGAGACTTGGATGGTTTTTTGTAAGGTGGAAGCACTAAGTAAAACTACGACAGACACCCATACAATGACATGTAACTAACTTTAAAGAAGAAAAAAAAAACATTCTTCATTTCTGTAAATGCTTCAAAAATGAAAATATATATACATGGGTGAATATCAAGAAAAGTGCTAATTTAAGTCACAAATGAATTTTCCAAGCAATTCAAAATAAAAACCAAAAATGTTTCTATTCTCATAGTGTAAACTTCGTCGCACATACAAACCATAACAACATTTTCAGATTTTGCTTTAATTCGTGACAGTAGAACTCTATTTATTGCTTCAATGTCATGTCGGCAGCGCATCACACATTTGAATCGCAAATTAAAAAAAAAAAAAAATCCTGTGGATTGTAAAACATCGAAGTAGAAACATATACTGTGGATATAACGTGTTTTATGTTAGTCTATGAAGATTAACTCTTGTATTTCAGATAAAATGAATTTATATTGATTAAAAAAATGCAATTGCTGCTAAGTTTTCATAACATAACGAGAGCGCAAACTTCCGCGATGATGATTTCAAGACAAAACATTTTTTGGCATTAATAAAGTGCGGTGGGTGAAGCCCTAAGATATGATGTTTAAGTTTTGATCGAAAGTTTTCATTCAGTTAGATTGAATTACAGGTAAGATTTTTTCAATCTTGACTTTTCCGTTTCTACCAAATGAAGTGTCATGTCGGCAGCGGAAATTAGGACACAAAATAAATTAATTTTTCAATCTATTTTTGCATTATGGAAAAGAAACCTATTGCCATGGACATAATAAGGTGTTTTTATTTTCGAATATTTGACTATTGATGTTCAGCTATCATACTGCGGGAAATTGTCACGTCGGCAGCGTCAAAGTAGAAGATATTTGATGCAAAACTGATGCGTGCGTTGCCGATGTTTTTTCGCAATTCTTTCTTTGTTTTATCCCAGGTAGCACAAATAACCTTTAAACGTTTTATACACGTTTTTAAGCGGTTGTTATAACGTTAATAACCATTTTGCAACCTTTAAAAACGAAGCGTGCTACTTGGGATGGGTTTGTTGAGTTGAGTTTTAAAGTATAAAGATGATTTCAAGTGCATTGTTTTACCCAAATTTGTTTATGTGCCAAATTTTCTCATTATTGGAAGCAGTTTATTTATTGTTTTTTAAAATACTTCAAAAGCATTAATTTTTCCGCAAAATTTGAGTTTTCAAACAAAATTATTGCCATTTTTCCACCCTCTTTTCTTTTATCTCAATTTTCAGGCCTTCGTTTGTAACTACTGCAACCAAAAATAAATTTTGCTTTAAAATGAAAAACTTACGAACAGTTTAGTGCAAATCTCCCCCCCCCCCCGCGAAACTTTGACTGTCTTGAATTAATTTCGTTTTTTAAGATTGTGCTAAGACTTTTATTTTATTTTGATTTTTTAACTATTAACCTATTTATCTGTTAAATTTTTTAACTATTAATTAAATTGTTTAACTATTAACCTATTTATCTGAAAAAAAACTTTGTCACACTTATTTAAACTTTAACTAATTTTTAATTAGTCTCTAATTTTATTTATGAAACAAAAAAACGTTCAGACTGTAAATATTATTGTATTCTAAGTTATAGTTATTTTTTATTTCAGCATAAAAGGTAGTGAAAGTGTAAACTTTTGTACACTAAGTATTTGCCAGACCGGTAGCATTCTCATCATGCCGGGATCGCTCAAAGACAACACCTCTAAAATGGGGGTAAATGTTCACCTTGACTATGCCCCTAATTAAAAAAAAATGTTACTAATGTGCATTCGAAATACCCTATTAATTTTATTTTTTGAGTATCTTTAAAAATTGAAAATTTCCGTGGTCAAATTGGCACTTTTCCTGCTATTCACCCATATATAGCTTTTATTTTTTTTCTTAGTGTTCAATATTATTATTATTTATTTATTATTACGTTCAGTTTGAAAAAAGGAAATATGATTTCACATAGTAAGAAAGAAAGTCCTTCAGCATTGTATATTGAGAGAAAGACTGCATTCTAGATCTCTCATTGTAAACTTTGTTTTGATAAAAGCAGTGCTGTAGTTATTGGGAGGGGAGTCGCCGTCCAACGATTTTTTTTAATAACTTAAATAAAGTAAGCTAAATGAGAAATGGTTTCAAAAATACCATTTTTTTCGGTAAGGGCCCTCCTACCCAAGATAATCCCTCCAAAGGTGGTTTCCAACTACAGTTCCTTTCGTGTACGTTGTATGATGAAAAAAATGGGTAAATGGGAACAAACTCTGTAACAACGAATGATGTAATATTTGTAACTAACCCAAGTAGCACACTTCGTTTTTTAAAGGTTGTAAAATGGTTATTGACGTTGTAACAACCGCTTAAAAACGTTTATGAAACGTTTAAAGGTTATTTGTGCTACCTGGCAAGCTGCTAGTGAGTGAACACTACGTAGAGTATGTTAAAGTTCCCCTGAGTATTTCCAAATCATTGTATAGACGTCATTCTTTGATGACTGTGCATTAAAATTTAATAATTTTACCTGTTTCTCTCCAAAAGGTACAAACACATTTTGAGTTTGTGTTTCATGTATGTAAAGATTTATAATTTCAAAACCAAAGTATGCTTATTTTATTACTTTTATGTAACTATTCCATTGAGCTCTATAAGCCTATCGTACTCTTTTTAGTGTTCTTAATAAGTTTATCATGGGTTGTAATAAGGTTTCGTTTTGAACGTTCAGTGACAACATATTTTTTACCATGAATGTGAAAATGTAAATACTGAGCTTATTAAAAGTTAATTACTCTTGCAATATAAGTGTAGATCACCCTAAAAACAATATTGTGATGGTAGACACACCATTGGAATACTAAATATTACAGAAATATATGAGCTAAGAAAAGTTCTAATGTTGATTTTGATATAATTAATGAATGCGTTAATACTTATTTATTGTGTACGCACAAATTAAGAATACGAATTGATTCATCCAAGAATGAATTAATGCAACTCACATACCTGCGAATTCGTGAAAAGATGGATTCTTTTATGCTAATTCATATGATAGAGTTTTGAATATTAATCAGATGAAGTAATCAAAATCTACTTAAAGATTCTTCATCCGAGAGTTAAGTCAAATTTTGAATGTTCTACCATCAAGTATTTTGACACGGAACATATAAATGAATTAGTTTCATTATCTTTTTTTGTGCTGTAGCATTGTTTCAATCAACTCAACGGATGTTGTTTTACTGTTACACTAAGTTTTATTAAGAACTAGCGGTACCCGCACGGCTTTGCCCGTGGTATAAAATTAAAAATTCATTTGTAAAAAATTGATATAGCAGAAAAAATACTCTATTTTAGTTATTCAACTATAATTCTTTTAAAGAATGATATAAAAATTTGTCATGGACCCCACACTACTTCCTTTTACGTGTAAATTTCTTAGTAGATGCCTTAAGTGCTAAAATAGTTCTTGGAGTGAGCAAGATAACAATTCAAACATTTACATCCCTAGTTTACCACAAAACAATACAAAAAAATGTTTTTCAATGATTAATCTCCTAAATATCGCCGATTTTAACATTATTCAGTGGATTTTTCGCAAAATATCGCCAATAGCACCAAATTGAACCCAACTAAAAAAAAATAAATTTTTTTGCCAAATTTGCCGCCAACTTGGCGATATGTCACCAAATTGGCGTCAAACACTTGCCGACTAAAAGCTTGGCGATATTTTGCCAAGTGCTCGCGCCAATTCATATCACTTTTGTCTGCATTGAAATTAACACTGATTTACCTCATAAAAGGGGTAAAAACCCCTTTGGGGAAATTTGAATGCAACCCCAAGGGGAGGAGCACAAAAATAAGCCAAAAGAGAAAATAAGAACAATTTTGCTGCTCACAGAAATCTTACCAAAGTTTAAAAGAAGAAGAAAGTTTTCTTTCCTAACTTCAAAAACAAAATAATAGAAATTTCGTGCATTATTCTTCACCATGATAATAAAAACAATAAACATCGACAAACATCAACCAGCAAATGATAAATTAAAAGCCAAACTCGTTCACTCAAGTCATTTACTGAAATTTATATTAAAATAAAAAAAAAAGGAAATAAAATATGTTTTGCCAGACGATAAATTTAGAATGGTTTACTATCATGTTGTTTCTTTTTTGACCTCATTTAGTTAAACAATGTTTCCCTCTTCTACACAACTCGTCAGATCGCCAAAATATCTCTAAACTCACAAAAATGGTACGCGTCAGTTTCTTCCTTCTCTACCTTTTTTAAAGAAAGGACTCGATTTCTCATTTGATTGACAGGTGCCATCTTATCACGATTTTATTATATTTCATTTGACTAATTTTAATAAGGCTTGGAGTTTGGATTGCTACAAAAACAAATACATTTTAAAAATTATTAATGGAAAAAGAACGAAACAAATAAACGAAATAAAAACGTAACCATGGTAACAACATTAAAAGTTGATTTCCGTTGATAAAATAATCCATTTCATTAACCATTTTAGAATCGTTTGGCTTGCTTTACTGAAGATAAGCCTTGAATTCCGGGATTCTAAAAACAATTGTTACAGCTCTCCTGATGATTGTAGAAACTTTGAAAAAACTTCATTTTGTGCAGAAAATTTCAAGATTTCGAATAACATAAGACTTGAAAATGTGTATGAAATATTTCTTCCCTATTTTATCGAATTTCTGCTAAGAATTCAAATAGAAAAAGAACGAAATGGAATTTTCGAAAAATCGCTTCGAGGTGCAAAACTACATGCTACAAACTAATTTTGTCTCAAAAGGCTTGAAAATCGACCGAACGGTTTGGGCGCTACGCGCGTAACAGACACACAGAAGGACAGAAAGAAAGACAAACCTTCAGCTTTATTATTAGTAGAGAATATCTAACAAGTTATAGTAGTTTTTTAAAATGATTTAAACAATTATTATGTAATTTATAATTTACTAAACGATGTAGCAAAAGAGTAAATGAAGTAAATAAATTAAAATTAAACTGTACTGTTATAATGCTATATTTTCTCGGAAAAAAAGAAAGAACATAGTATTTAACAAAAAAAATGTTCTTACACGTAATAATAAATGAAAAAAAAAAAAAAAAAAAAACTTAGTAACTTTAAATCGTTTGGCGAATTACAAGATTACGTTATGATTGTTTCATGAATTTCATTACATGTCAAAAAGAGTTGCATCCACATTTTTTTTAATATCCCAAAATTGCTAGTTTTACAGTTTATTACAGAGCGATTTACAGTTTTAAACTGGAACCTCGGCTGCCAGTATTACACTAAAAACAACAACTCAGTTTTTGCAGTGTTATTGGATGGACGACTCATTGTTTTCTCAGTTGAATTCTCCCCCTTGTTGAGATGTTTTAGGGGTTTAAAGAAAACTGAGTGATTGAACTGTTCTATTTCTGGAGAAAAAATTGCTATTATCATTTTTTGGAACATTGTATTGCAGGTGAATTTTAACTTTTGAGCAAAAACCAAACGGCACGATGTTTCATTTTTGATGCAAATGATAAATAATCTCAATCATCCGATAAACGTTTGTAAAGAATTTACAAGCCTTTATATAACTTTATTCTCTCCACCTGAATCTAGTTCGATGGACTACAGGGACTTTTTCCGTGACCCATTTTAAATAAAATCAAAACCGCAGCATTAGTTTTCAACTTCGTTTTTTTTCTTAAGTAGTTTTCTAGTACCGTAAAGGATTCGATAAATTAAAAAATAGCATAAAAAAGCTTCAGAGATGCACCAATTTCTAACAAAATCAAATGGATATTTTTTTATGGTAGATGTTCTTGTCGATGAAATTTCTTTTCATTGGTGTTGAAATGGTATTGAAAGAAGAACCAGAATTGTGGAAAGCAAAAGTGCCCACTGCCTCGATGGGAATTCCTGACACGTAGAAAAACTTCCGCGCTGAATATTTTTGTTGTTCCGCGTGTACTTTGCGAAAAGCATAAAACATGTTGAATGATGGAAAAAAGGAAGTTGAAAATCCCTTTCTAACAAAATGGAACTTGACGTTCTTTTGCGTGCAAATAAATGGCTTTTTTTGTATGTATGTGAAGCGATTATGTTTTTTTTTTCCAAAGTGTGTGTGTGTGTGTGTGTGTGTGTGTGTGTGTGTGTGTTTTGGTAGAAAGTCGGACAAAAGTAAAAAACGTAAAGAAAAAATGCGTAATTCAGGGAAATATTACCAGTTGTAGAGATACGAAAGTGACGTTTTAACTCGAGTAGAAATTATTGAAAAGAAACTAGATCTATTTTTTCATATATTGAAATGCACTTGATAACTTCTGTTGCATTACACTGAAGTGACAAAAGTCATGGGATACCTCTTAATATCGTGTCGGCCCTCCTTTTGCCCGGCGAAGTGCAACAACTCGACGTGGCATGGACTCAACAAGTCGTTGGAAGTCTTCTGCAGGAATATTGAGCCATGCTGTCTCGATAGACGTCCATAATTGTGAAAGCGTTGATGGGGCAGGATTTTGGGCACGAACAGACCTCTCGATGGTGTCCCATAAATGCTCAATGGGATTCATGTCGGGCGATCTAGGTGGCCAAATCATTCGTTGGAATTGTCCAGAATTTTCTTCAAACCAATTGCGAACAGTTGTAGCCCGGTGAAATGGCGCATTGTCATCCATAAAAATCCCATCGTTGTTTGGGTACATGAAGTCCATGAATGGCTGCAAGTGATCTCCAAGTAGCTGCACATAAGCATTTCCAGTCAATGTTCGGTCCAGTCGCACTAGAGGACCAAGTCCATGCCATGAAAAAACAGCCCACACCATTACGGAGCCACCACCAGCTTGAACAGTGCCTTGCTGACAGTTTGGGTCCATGGCTTCGTGGGGTCTGCGCCACACTCGAACCGTACCATCGGCTCTTACCAGCTGAAATCGTGACTCATCGGACCAGGCCACGGTTTTCCATTCATCTAGGGACTAACCGATATGCTCACGTGCCCACGAGAGTCGCTGCAAGCGATGTCGTTCTGTCAGTAAAGGCACTCGAGTCGGTCTTCTGCTGGAATAGCCCAAGAAATCCTTATTTCTCCGCACAGTTCTAGCAGACACGTCCATTGTACGTCCCACATTGATTTCTACGGTGATTTGACGCAGTCTTGCTTGTCTGTTAGAATTTACGACTCTTTGCAGACGTCGCCGGTCTCGATCTTTAAGTGCAGGCGGTCGACCACTGCGCTGTCCATGGTGGGATGTTATGCCTGAAATTTCATACTCTCGGCACACTCTTGACACAGTGGATCTGGGAATGTTGAATTCTCTAACGATTTCCGAAATGGCATGACCCATGCGTCTAGCTCCAACTAACATTCCGCGTTCAAAGTCTGTTAATTCACGTCGTGCGGTCATCATCACGTTAAAACCTCTTCACATGAATAACTTGAACAGAAATGAAAGCTCTGTAAAAGCACTGCGCATTTATACCTGTTCTATGCGATGCTACTGCCATCTGAAAATTTGCATATTGCTATCCCATGACTTTTGTCACTTCAGTGTATTTTTGCATTAATTTCAAAAGCATGTTTGCATTGTTGGTATTTCTATTAATAATTAGACATTATTTTATTTACCAAAGTCGATGATCGAATAATAAAATCTATGTATTTATTTGTGATTAAAATGGAATGAAAAATTATTTTTTTCATTAAAAATTCCTAACCACTTAACTTAATAGTAATAGTAATAACATTCATAAAATCAACGATAATCAAACCGGAAAACATATGTTATCCACGATCAAATTATCTATATTGATTACTCGACTATACTGTATTTCAAAGTCTCTGCTTTGTCTTAAAGCCTTCGCTTTTTCAAAAGATGTTTTTACTTTAGACATTTTGCTCGAAATATATTTTATGAGCAAATATAAATTGCTTTTTATTTTCATTTTCGAAACATACTTGGCATTGTGGTTCTTTTTTAGGTTATACCGGAAGTATACTCCGGGTAGGTGACCCCTGG
Source organism: Uloborus plumipes (assembly GCA_038373865.1). NCBI lineage: Eukaryota > Metazoa > Arthropoda > Arachnida > Araneae > Uloboridae > Uloborus > Uloborus plumipes. Next base: position 66,689 of record JAXGGA010003105.1, read on the forward strand.
CCCACTTCCTTGTAGGTTCGCCCTCAGCCTCCTCCAGGTGGTGTGCATTGTGCAACACACACACACACACACACACACACACACACACACACACACAAGCGCCAATACACCCAGTGCACACTAGGGTGGTCACAAGTAACATGGGGAAAATTTTTTTTCAACTAATCTTTTGCTCCCCCTAAAATGTGCTAATGGGCTAGAAAATGAGATTTGCAAAGTTTTAGCTTAATCGGATAATATTAACACGTGCCGCAAAGAGGGTAAAGTTAAGAAAAACAGCGATTTTTAGCCAAAAATTGTAGTTTTTACTCTGTGAAACCAAAACTACTGATCCTAGAAGCTTTGTTTTGGTCTCATTTTGTAGGAAATTTTATTTTCTTTAAGTCTAATCTTATTTAAAGTTTCGAAAAAAATTATTAAATATTTTTCAGAATTTTCACTAGTCAGGCTACAACGCAAATCCTCGAAATTGCAAGTAACATGGGAAAATTTTTTTTCAACTAATCTTTTGAGGCACCCCCCTAAAATGTGCCAATAGACTAGAAAATGAGATTTGAAAAGTTTCAGCTTAATCGGATAATATTAACACGTGCCTCAAAGTGGGTAAAGTTACGAAAAACAGTGATTTTTAGCCAAAAATCGTAGTTTTTCCTCTGTAAAACCAAAACTATTCATCTTAGAAGCTTTATTTTGGTCTCATTTTGTAGGAAATTTCATTCTCATTAAGTGCCAAAGAGTAGTAAAATGATGTTATATAATTTAACAGTATAAGTATAAAGGTGCATTAGCTTTTGTTATCATTTTAACTCTTTGCTTTCCGTCTTAACCCCTTAATTCTTCTATTTTAACACAGAAATTTGTTTCATTTATTTCTAAAGTACCGCGTAAATACCCCTTTTTAATGGACAAAGTAAATCCAACAATAAGCAAATAAATGTAATTGAATATTGTAATGCGTTTAGGTTTTTGCATGAAAATTTCTTATTTTTGATATACTCTACGATTTCTGAAAAATGTCAAATAAATACTTTGGACATGATAGCAAAAATGAATGGGATAGCACTTAATGAGAATGAAATTTCCTACAAAATGAGACCAAAATAAAGTTTCTAAGATGAATAGTTTTGGTTTTACAGAGGAAAAACTACGATTTTTGGCTAAAAATCGCTGTTTTTCGTAACTTTACCCACTTTGAGGCACGTGTTAATATTATCCGATTAAGCTAAAACTTTTCAAATCTCATTTTCTAGTCTATTGGCACATTTTAGGGGGGTACCTCAAAAGATTAGTTGAAAAAAAAATTTGCCCATGTTACTTGCAATTTCGAGGATTTGCGTTGCAGCCTGACTTGTGAAAATTCTGAAAAATATTTAATCATTTTTTTCGAAACTTTAAATAAGATTAGACTTAACGAAAATAAAATTTCCTACAAAATGAGACCAAAATAAAACTTCTAGGATCAGTAGTTTTGGTTTTACAGAATAAAAACTACAATTTTTGGCTAATAAACGCTGTTTTTCTTAACTTTACCCTCTTTGCGGCACGTGTTAATATTATCCGATTAAGCTAAAACATTGCAAATCTCATTTCCTAGCCCATTGGCACATTTTAGGGGGGTGCCGCAAAAGAAATTCGAAAATTGATTTTTTGTGACCACCCTTGTGCACACAAATACACCCTGCACACACAAGCACTTATTTCTATTCATGATTTGTGGAAAACATAGTTTGAATGCAAGATTGCAAAAGTCTAATTAGTTTTAGTTCTTGTTAATCTTTAAAAATTTATAATGAAACAACTGTCCAATTTTCCGCTCAATTTTTTATCTTATATTATTACAAAGATATAGCTTTTTTCGAGTACAAATTTCTACACTTAAAATGAGTTCTTATATTTGGGATTAAGATTAATCAGGCTTTTCGTATTAAACCCAGCTCAATCCATAATTTTTAAACGGGGTTTTATTTCTTAATTAAATCCTTCTTGGTGGATACTATAACGTGACAAAGCGACCCTAACCGCATCCAGTTCTTGTCTCTCTCGAAAAACATTGTAAAGTAAGTAAAGGTTGAAATATAGATAAATCCCTTTATTCATAAAAATAACAGCATTTAACACTAAGTTGAAAAGCGCACATAAGCAGGATTATTTCAGACACGTGTTTCGGCATTGCAAGGAACATCTTTATCAATGTAAAAATGTGAGCTTATGAATGCACAGTAGGGTGGAGCAAAAAAAATGAATTTTTGATTTTCGTAAACGGGTACCTTTCATTTACTGTGAATGAGGATAAGTAACAATTCTGTAAAATATTTCACTTTTGCGACGTCATCTTTAGTCTGCGCATTTGGCCTAAAGATTTGAAATTTTTGATTTTTTTTTTGGATTTTTCAATTTTTTTTTAAATATTGCAAATGATAAAACTAGTGACGGATGGTTATTAAATGGAAGAAAAAGGTTTGAAATATACAAAGAATTTTTTAAAACCATTTTAGATTATTATTTCAGTTCGTGCATTGCGCTCAAAGTTCATCAAATTTCCCAAAATTTCTGATGTTTTCGACATTTCTTAACGCAGTATTTCCTCTCAATATTCACTTGAAGTGTCTTCAAACTTGTCTTTATTCATTTTGTTATTACTTTGAACCCTGCAACTCTTCGCTAGCTCATGTGAAACTACCCAGGACTCACCACGAGGAGGTAACCGCACGTCTAGTCCTACACGTGAACCCTTACTTCCAACCAATGCAAGCACGCATTTACATTTCTTAGATACGTCTTTCACAGTTAAATTGTTTCTTTGTGTCGTAAATTTATCAAATATTTCTGTCAGATATCCTTGTTTTTATTAAACTTTTTCTTTTCCTGTGATTACATACCAATTTTGAAGAGCTTGTGACCTATTTGACAGCTCTTTCAACTGATTGAGTCTTGAATGGTAGTTTAAAAAGAGCGCATTCAGAAATCATATTTAAATTTTCAGCTTCCATAATCTTTGTGTACATTGTGTTGTTAAATTACCTGTAAAAGGTAGCTTTGTAATTTCCACATCATGGCAAGAAATCATATCGATGTATACTGACTTTTGATTTATGTATGTAATGTATGGAAATAGATTTTTGTCTATTTTTTTGGGATCTAAAGCGTTCTCACTTGTTTGCTTGTTTGTTTTCTAGATTGAGCGTTTATAATACGATTTAAAACAAGTTTCTTTACATGCTCTCTCTTATGAACTAACCAGATTATTTCCCGGCGTTACCCAGGTGCCTATTAATACGACATAGCTCTAAAAATATTTGAATAAATTCTATCCACATGGGAATATAAAAACTTATTTCATGCTAAAAAGAAATAGTTGAGCCTTAAATGGATAATTCATTGTTGATCGTAATCTTTGTAGGAAAATACTCCTATTTAATTGTGTTACATTTTATCAATTTGTGCGCTTAAAGTCTTATCTCTATTACTCTATCTATTCAAAATTATAAGAAAATGGCCATTTTGAGACAAAAGATTTGGATTTTGGGCTTTTTTTATTTTTTTTTTAATTTCAAAACCCCTGCCTATGTGAATTCTAGGCATCAGGGAACCTCTGCGCCAAGTTTGTTGAAAATCCGACGAAAACTGGATTTGTATAAGAAACAAACATACATACATTTGATAACAGCATATTTCTTGGGTACAAAGTATACATAGTTTTGAATAGATGTGAATACAATTTTCTGCTTTTTCCCGGAGAGATAATCTTTAAAATCTCACACGAATTCATAGCTAAATTAGTAACGTCTGTACCTCATCCTAAAAGAAAAAGGACACTTTTACCCGCGAAAGTTATGAACTCTTTTAAAAATTATAGTCTAAAGATTGTTTGCTGTATCTGACTAGGGACAGATTTCTTGGACTTCTGTTTCACATTTTTTTGGATATTTTCCCAGTCAAAACTACCTTGCTCATCTCATGAAGTTACTGTTGCTCAGTACTTGAACCATTTTTATTGTCAAAATCAATCTGATCAATGACAAATTCTATAGGTTCATATTGAACTGATTTGAAAGTATAACATGTTTAGCTTCGTCTAACAGTCCCAAAAATCACTTTGATCCACTGGTAGGTCCATCTAACTTTTGCAAAAAATGCAGCAAATTCAGTTCATTCAAATGTAATTGGCAAATGTTCCATTACAGAGGTTTACCAAGTTTTTTTTTTCAGTTTCCGTATTACACCTTTATTTTCCTGTCTTTGTAGTGCATCCATCAAAACCAATGCAAGCAATTTCCTACTCAAAGAAACAATTTATTGTTTTTGACTTGTCTAAGAAATGTAAATGTGTGCTCTCATCGGTTGGAAGCAAGGGGAGGGCGAGTGGCACCCAAAGTGCGGCCACTTCCTCGTGGTGAGTCCTGGGTAATTTCAATGAGCAAGCATAGAGTTGAGTAGTTCAAAGAAACAACAAAATGATTAAGAAAATGTTTTGAAGGCACTTTTAGTAAATATTGAGAGGAAATATTGAATTATAAAATTTCTGCTAATATTGAAAATATCGGAAATTTCTGAAAATTTGATGAACTTTGGGCCTAATGCGCAGACTGAAATCATAATCTGAAATGATTTTTAAAATTTTCTTGTATATTTCAAACCTTTTTCTTCCATTTAATAACCACCTGTCACTAGTTTTGTCATTTTCAATATTTTTTTAAAAAATTTAAAAACTATAAAAAAAATCTAAAATTTCTAAACTTTAGGCCAAATGCGCAGACTAAAGATGACGTCGCAAAAGTGAAATATTTTACAGAATTGTTACTTATCCTCATTCACAGTAAATGAAAGGTACCCGTTTACGAAAAAAAAAATTCATTTTTTTCGCTCCACCCAACGAGTCTTTCTCATTTATACTCTATTGTAATATCATTATACATCCACTCTAACAAATAATATCATATCAATGGACTTGAAATATTGTTTTAATTAGTGAATTCAGCTTCTTAAAGTTATAATTATTATCGTTACCAGGTTTTCAAAATACATTCTTGATAACAGGTACTTTTCGTTATTTTCTTCGTTTTTCATTTTCCTTTCTATTTTTCATGTTAAAAAAATAGATTTAAAAAAACTAAACTAAGTGAACAAGTAAAGGAAATTTAATGTAGCATGATGATAAAATTATTACTGTACTTTATCCGCCTAAAAAAAACATTAGAAATAAATTCAGATTTATGAAACATGCAAGATTTTAGACAAACTCATTTACATTATAAAGAAGCAAAGTAAACAACTCCGCAAAAATTTTAGCGTAATATAAATATATTATTACCGAATTTGTCTTAAAGCAAAAATATAATGCACACGTTTTATCTCAAGATCCAAATCACATTTTTTTCCACCATGGGAAATATTCAAACTGATACTTCCCGCCAATATTTATTTCAAGCCAATGAAAAAACATAAGATAATTTTCTATCCATATTTCAATGGAGACATGGCGATACTTTTGAGTGTTTTCATTGTTTGCGTTATTCCTTTTTATTCAGTGTATATTTCTAACTATACAGCTCTAAAACCCCAAGAATCACCTTTAGCTTAAAATGTATTTTAGTAAACATAAATTTATTAACTACTTTTATTAATTAATTTGTTTTACTATAGTGCATATTCCAGTGTTCATATATGAGAATTAATATAATATTTGTACCTATTAATCTTAAAATTATTAGAAAATAATACAGCTTTTTTTTTCTTTTTTTTTTGTAACAAAGTCAACGATTAAAGTATAAAATGGAAATTTTAATTACTGCTTGAAATTTAATCATCGTGAGAAAAGATATTTCATTTGATTACTTTTAATTGATATCTAACGATTAAACATGATACACAACAAATTGGTTCAGCAAATTTTTAAAGCATTTTTGTTAACGCCTTTCAGAACAATTTTTGAGCACTGTTACATCTCGCATTTTAAAACACTGTACACAGCATAATTCTGAAGTACATTTTCAGAGCATCTATTTAGCACGTACCAATTTTTTATATAAGTTTAAACATATACGTGGCATATTTCACCAATTTTCGAAGTTACTTTTACAGCAATTTCAAGCAGCAGCAGTCACAATCGGACAGTCTATTGTCCCGTCTTGTATCTGGGCTAGCCAATAGTATTTATAAACGCGAAGTTAATCAGCAGTGACCTCATTGTAACAAAAAATATCTGAAAATTTCACATTGGGTTTTTCTATCAATTGGGAAGTTAAAATAGCTGTATAAAGTTATGGTTGTACTGAAACAATTAGATAAGAGTTCATAAAATGATTTCCAAATCTCTTTCCAAATGTGACACCAATACGTTCTGAAATGTGTCCTCAAAACCAAATTAACATGGATCCTGGAGAAACACATTCGGATAGCATCCTAATGTGCATTTTATTTTTTACGGAACACATTCAGTACAAATTTTAGAGTATATTCAGGCAACTGGAATACGTTTTTTGAGCTTAAGTGCTCCAATACGTGTTCCCAATGTCAATGTGTACGGGAAATTCGCAAGTGTAAAAGTTGAATTTATACTGTACGCACCCTAAAGATTGACCGAAGGAAGCCAAATGGGTGCTAGAAGTTTTTCCACTTTTATGGTTTTCACCTGAAAATAAAAAAAATCACATCGACAATCGCTGTCTGTTTGGCACCGACTAGTTTTTGTCAACGCCAAACACTAGATTGACGTAGCAACGTGGCGTTTTTTCTCCACATCATTTTTTCTTTTTTTTTTAACATCTTGATTTTATTTTTATGGAACAAATTTCAAAAGGTTTTCAAATGCCAGGTTTGGTCAAATTTTCAATAATTACCGTTTAAAGTTTGTTAGAAGGCTGTTAGAGCGATTTCAAAACTTTATACAAATTTGTAGAACTTTCTCATAAATGTATTTTTACTAATTTCTCAAACAAAAATTTCAAAAATTCAAACTCCTGTGTCAATAATACGTAGAAACGCAACATAATCGTTGGTTGATATATGATTGGCTCTAATACAGTAGGAAGTAACTCTAACTATAAATTAACGAACTAAATTCTTTTGTGTTGACCTAAAAAGTTTTGACTAACGAAGTTTACTTGTACCCTGATATTTCTTCAAAGATATATTTATCAAAGAAATTTGAATAGGTGTCCGGAAGAAGGGCCTATGTCATGATTTCTAAATTGTGAAGGAGAGCGAAAAAACAAAGGTGCCAATTATTTTAGGAAATTAATTTGTGATTTCCCTGGCATCTATCGGATTCTTTGGGTACTACTAAGCAAGCCAACGGTTACTAGACTTAACAAAGGCGGTTACTAGACTTAACAAAGGCTTTTATTCCATGAAAAAACAAAATTCAGAAAATCATGACATAGGCCCTTCTTCCGGACACCTATTCATTTAAACTTTGTTGCTGAAGACTCCTACTTATGACCTACAGCATTAAAAAAAATAGTATCATTTATGAAGGTTAAAAATAGTTGTCTTCTAGTTTTTCTAACATTTTTCCACTTAAAGAAAGGATTTTATTTCTTATGACTGCAAAATTAGTATTTCAACAGTAGTTTAAATACTCAAATTACTTTTTTTTTCAAAGTTGCTTACTATGCTTAAACCCTGAATTTAGTATCCAACAATTTGTAGTAGAATGTAGTATATAACATTTTTTTTACCTACTATTTGTGTTATTACGTTTTGCGCAAAATTTAAACTACGCAGTACCAACTTTTAATTTGAAATACAAGTGAACAGCTCACTTAATCACGCAATACCTCGGAATTTATTTCCAATTTATGTTTAGAATATGGAAATAAAGTACGACTGAATATACTATCCTTTGCCTCTTTCAGATTGCATCGATCGGAGAGTTTCTGATTCACTTTCCATGTTTCCCACCTTAGTTTATTACCGAAAAGAACAATTTTATCTTTCCAAGAAGTAAACAAAGTCGATTCTGATAGCTATGAATTATTCTTAGAAAGGAATAAATATATCTTTCCTGCCGGAACTTTCAACAAGCACGGGTGTAATATTTGAAGCGACTCCCACTCAACAATTAAGAGCTCCAATATTAATGTTGTTTCGTTGAAAGTCGAGAGGTGCGCTTGTGTGCCTAATGTTTATAGTTTGTTAGCGAAAGTCTCATACATTATGAGAAATAATGTAAGTTCTTGAAATACTTTACTCAAAAGAATTTATTATGCTAAGTGAGCGTGCACTAAGTTTTCCAGCAGAAGTTTGACGAATGTTGTCGTGAAACAGCTTCTACTCCTGATTGAAAAAAAATCAACCTTCTTCGTCACCGTCAATAGCAATACAAATTTGTAGAATAGTATAAATTTAGCTTGAGAAGAAAAATATTCAGGGGCTTGGTGAAATATTAGTTTGTGCTTAATATGAGTATTTTAGCTGCAAATCGCAGAACGGTTTTAGAGCCTAAGTAAGATTACTATTAGTTTAAAATGTTGATTTTGTTGCTTTTAACTTTGAAGTTTTTTAGTTAAAGATTTTTTATTTTTAATTTTTCCAGTTGCAATATCAAGAAATTATTTATAAACATATTTTGCTAAACATATATAAAGACTTATTAATCATTCAAATGAGCTAAATAGTTTGAATGTATACTAAGCTAAGTGCCGATTAAAAATCTTAGAAATTTTATATGAAAAAAATAAATAAAATAAACCTTGAAATCTCATACACACTATGTAAATATTTCTTAAGTTTACTTTTTTCATTTTTGAAAGAGATTTTTTGAAGCTTTAAATAAGTTTATGTTACAACTCTAATATTTTTGAAGAATGTATCTGAAAAATTTCGTTAACAAACTAACAAAATAGTATTTCCCTGTCTTTTTTAGTAAATTTTTTTATAAAAATGGCAAGATATATTTACTAAAAGCAATTTCAAGAAATATCAAACACCATAATTGCTTTTACATTGAAATTAGAAAGAGCCCAAATAAATTCATAGCTTAGAAAGAGGGAAAGTTAATTTGTTCTTAAACACTTTGTTATAAGCTATGCTTGTTTAAGAGTATAAGAGCGAACTTTTGTTTTTCTAATAATTCAGTGTTTACGTGGCGTTTGAAAATAATTTATAGACAACTAATACGTATCTAAAAAATAATACCTTATATAGTTCACTCTATAACAAGCACTAATACAGCATTTTACATTAAAATGACCATGTCTCCTAAATAAATTCTTCCAAGTTACAAGAAGCTGTGACTGTTTTGTAATTTACGATGGAAAAATAGTGGTTATGTGCTGTTGTACACATGATCAACATATTGTTACAAATCTTGTAAATAGTTGTTGTTTTTCCTGCCTTGCATCATTTTCACTAGTTTTGGTTTTATCTGACGACATGTTGCAAAAGTATCTGAAGATATCACTTTTATCATCTGTATACCGGCCCTGAAACACTTTGTAGTTTTTACACTTGCCCTAACTTTGATAAGCATGAAGACATTTTTCGCTCGGAGTGGTTTTTCTTTTTATTTGCTAGAAGTTTCGTGAATGGATTGTTCAAGTTATGAATAAACAAAATACTCCAGATTTTGCTAGAATGTTGTCGGGAATTCGTTTCGTGTATAAATAGCTGGCCTTGAACACAAGTCAGTTAGTTCTTTTCAGATTTTGATTTCTGGAGACTCGTTTTCATTCGCTTGGGCGGATGGTTGTTTTGCTTTTGTAATTGCTTAATTACTGTTCACGTTAGATACGTGGTGCTGAGTTACTGTTGAGAGTACAGTGTACTGTTTGCTACCTAATTGCTGGATGTTTAGCAATTGTTTCCTGCTCCTATTGTAAATAGTGTACATACTTGTAAATAAATTTATAGTTACTTCCTCAAGATTGGAATGCTCATTTAAAGAAAGTTGAAGGTGCTACGGACTCGTTACAATTTTGGCGCCCAACGTGGGGCATCTTCAAGGACTTTCTTGGAATTACCTGTGAACTTGGACTTTTCTTCCTAAGGACTTTTTGACTTCGGAATTTTATGGTGATTACTCGAGCAATGGATGAACAACTGAAACAACTCCTTGATGCGATCAACGCTGTTAAAAGTGAATTAAAAAATGACATAGCTACTAATCAAGAACAATTAAAAAATGATCTGGCTACTAATCAAGAACAATTAAAAAATGATTGGCTACTAATCAAGAAGAAATTAAGAGCGATCTAACATCAATGAAATGTTTGGTGGAAACTAAATTTACCAACGTGAAAAATAAAGTGGAGGCTCTAGAAGATCGAATCACCACAGTAGAAAACCATGTGGACAAGAAAATTAAAGAACTTGAATCGAAGTTATCAGCATCCTCCAACAATTCAAGTGACTGTGTAGCTACAACTGGAACTTCTCGTCCATCCATTAAACTGGCCATATTTGACGGGAAGACCTCGTGGAATATTTACAAGAAGCAGTTTCTCATCGTTGCAGAAGCAAACTCCTGGGACTCTACCACGAAAGCCTGTCACCTTGCAGCCTCGCTGAGAGGGGATGCAGCTGAAATACTACAGACCTTCCCAGAGGACAAGCACCGTGACTTCGAAGCCTTATCATCGGCCTTGGAGCTTCGCTTTGGCGAATCATGCCAAAAAGAATTCAGCCAACTTCAGCTCAAATCCCGACTCCAGAGGGCTGGAGAGACTTTGCAAGTTTTTGCAGCAGACGTTGAGAGGCTTTCCCATCTCGCCTTCTCGGACTGTCCTTCGGGTGTTCGCGATAGCCTGGCCCTGAACTACTTCATAGATGGAGTGCGAAATCCAGAAATTCAGACGGCTCTCCGGATGGCGGACATTAAAGATCTTAAATCCGGTTTGGTCTACGCAATGAAGTTCGAGGCTGCACAGCAAACATCCCGCAAGGATCGCCATTCAATCAGGGGCGTGGAAGTGAGCGCCCAGGATTCGAACTTAACTCGTCTCTCGGAACTTGAGCGACAAATGAAAGAGATGTCGGGGACCCTGAAGAAGATTGCGGCTCGCAAAGACCAAAGTAGACAACCACTGAAGTGCTGGAAATATGGCGGTGAGGGCCACGTACGAAGGAATTGCGAAGCTCGCCAAGAAAAAAAAAGACGTCTCCCGAAGTTTTCCAGATTTCCCCAAGCAGTGGCGGCTGCAACGGACTCTTCATTTGCGCTTATGTGAATGGGTTTCCCTGCGAAATGATTGTGGACACAGGAGCCAATGTTACCATCATTAGGGCTGATGTTGCTCGTCAATTTGGACTCAAGATCTTATGGATGCCGCCCTGCGTTACTCTCCAAACTGTGACAGGTTACAAAATCGAGATTGAAGGAAAAGCGAACTTAGAAATAATGTTCGGAAGCGCCACACACCATCACACGGCATTCGTCGCTGACATTACAGATCCCTTCATTCTCGGACTGGACTTTTTGAGAAAATTTGATTTTTCTATCGACTTTAAAAATAATGAGCTGCACTCGATGAGAGAAGACATAGCAATTTTCAATGCTGAAAATAACTTAAAATCCGCTCATCAAATAATAGCCCAAACAGATTTATTGATTTCCCCTAGATCAGAAATACTAATAGCTGGCTCCATCAATGAAAACAACAGCTTTAAATTCGGCCTAATTGAATATCCTAACCAGAGTAATAGCCCAAAAGGAGTACTAGTGGCATCTACGCTTGTGGACCTTTCAAAGAATGCAGTTCCTGTGAGAGTCGCCAATGTAAGTGAAAGACCGAGGAATATTAAGAAAGGAGAAGTGTTGGCAACTTGTACTCCCGTAAACTGCATCATCAGAAGAATTGATTCCTCCGAGACTGTGTCTTCTGAGTCCTTGACTTCGAAATTAATTGGGAGTGCACCATTATCGAAGGATCAAAGATACGCTGCGGAAAAATTGGTGGACAACTTCAAGCAGGTGTTTTCATCTACATCCGAAGATGTTGGTCGCACGAGTTTAACGCAGCATAGGATCGACACTGGAGATCATCCCCCTATCAAGCAGCATCCAAGACGACTACCGTTCGCCAAGAAGGAAGAGGTTGAGATCCTCTTGAAAGAGATGCAGGAGAATGACGTCATCGAACCCTCATCCAGTCCTTGGGCATCCCCTATCGTCTTGGTCCGAAAGAAAGACGGCTCCACCAGATTTTGTGTTGATTACCGACGCCTGAATGACATCACCAAGAAGGACAGTTACCCTCTTCCACGGATCGATGACACTCTGGACACCCTTTCCGGACACAAGTGGTTTTCGACCCTGGATTTAAAGAGCGGCTACTGGCAGGTGGAGATACACCCCGACGACCGAGAGAAGACGGCGTTTACAACCGGACAAGGCTTGTGGCAGTTTAAAGTGATGCCCTTCGGCCTCTGCAATGCACCAGCCACGTTCGAGCGTCTTATGGAATCAGTGTTACGAGGACTCTCTTATGAATCCTGTCTTGTCTACTTGGACGACATCATCATCATAGGACGCAGTTTTGAGGAACATTTGGCTAATCTTAGGAAGGTGCTGCAAAAGCTTAAGGAAGCCAACCTGAAGTTAAGCCCGTCCAAATGTAATTTGTTCCGCCGTGAGGTGAACTACCTTGGTCACATTATCTCTTCTGAGGGTGTACGAACAGATCCAGATAAGGTATCTGCAGTCAAGAATTGGAGCCGCCCCGAAAATGTCCATCAGCTGCGAAGTTTCCTGGGGCTCTGCACGTACTACAGGAAGTTTGTGAAGGGTTTTTCCAACATTGCACGACCTTTGCATAAGCTGACGGAGAGCAAACAAAAATTTGAATGGTCCAAAGAATGCGAGGATGCATTTCTACAGCTGAAGGAGGCTTTAACATCAACGCCTATTCTCTCTTATCCTCAGCCTGAAAAATCCTTCATACTTGACACTGATGCGAGCCACGAGAGCGTTGGAGCTGTTTTATCTCAAGAAATAGACGGTAACGAACATGTCATCGCCTACTGGAGCAAATGCTTATCCAAGTCGGAGCGAAATTATTGTGTCACGAGAAAGGAATTGCTCGCCATAGTTAAAGCTGTAGAACATTTCCATCATTACCTCTACGGCCGTAAATTCCTGCTCCGGACCGATCATGCCTCTTTAACTTGGCTTTTGAATTTCAAGAATCCAGAGGGCCAGGTAGCCAGGTGGATACAGCGGCTCCAGGAATATGACATCGAGATTAAGCACCGAAAAGGTTTGTCACACGGTAATGCTGACGCATTATCAAGAAGACCTTGTTCCGAGAACTGCCATTATTGCTCCCGAATAGAGAAACAGTACGGGACGACAATCCCTACTGCCTGTCAAGTTACTGCTACTTCATCATCTTCAGATCCTGATCCATGGAGTGACGACCAAGTAAGAAAAGATCAGCTTGAAGACCCAGACCTAAAGCCTATCATAGAGTTAATGGAAAAGGACAGTCGGCGACCTAGTTGGCAAGACGTTTCTATCTACAGTCCTGCAACGAAAAGATACTGGGCTCTATGGAAATCTCTCCAGTTGCGAAATGGCGTCCTGTATCGGAAATGGGAATCTGACGATGGTAAAGCATTCAAATGGCAGTTACTCCTTCCCAGATCAAGAATTCCAGACGTTCTAAAGGAATTGCACAGTAGTCCGACTGGAGGACACTTTGGTATCCTGAAAACCCTCCACAAGGTTCGAGAGCGCTTCTTCTGGAGCAAGGCGAAGGATGACGTGGAGAAGTGGTGTCATTCTTGTGACGCCTGTGCTGCCCGTAAAGGACCGAAGAGAAGAAGCCGCGGGAAGCTACATCTTTACAACGTAGGAGCTCCTTTCGAACGAATCGGGATCGACATTCTTGGTCCTCTACCGAAAACTACTGATGGGAACAAATACATCCTCGTTTCCATTGACTATTTCACCAAGTGGCCCGAAGCATATTCCATTCCGGATCAAGAAGCTACCACTGTAGCAGAGACTCTAGTCCAGCATTGGATCTCGAGATATGGGACACCTTTGCAGATCCATTCCGATCAGGGGAGAAACTTCATCTCTGCTGTGTTTAAGGGCCTATGTAAAATCCTCAAAATTGAGAAAACTCGAACGACACCACTACACCCACAATCGGACGGCATGGTGGAGAGATTTAACAGGACAATCCTTAATAATCTCTCGCTTATGGTCCCAAAAATCAACAGGATTGGGACAAGAAACTTCCTCTGTTCCTGCTGGCCTACCGCAGTGCTGTCCACGAGACCACCGGATATTCCCCATCACAGATGCTCTTCGGCCGAGAGCTTCGGCTACCTTGTGATCTCGTCTTCGGTCTCCCTCCAGATGCGCCTTCATCGCCTGAGGAGTACGTCCAGGATCTCCAGGCCCGGTTGGAAGACGTTCATCACTTCGCACGGGAGCGAATCAACATCGCGACGGAGAAAATGAAGACCCGATACGACACAAGGTCCACTGATCATGACTTTCAAGAAGGTGACAAGGTATGGTTATGGAATCCCATCCGACGTAAAGGTCTGTCACCCAAATTGCAGTCGCATTGGGATGGACCCTACACAATCCTCCACCGGCTGAACGACGTCGTAGTGAGGATCCAGAAGTCATCACATTCAAAGCCTAGGGTTGAACATCATGATCGGCTAGCCCCATACTATAGCCATAGTTCGTAGAATAAATCTAAAGCTACCATGGTAACTTGTTTGTAAATTTTGTAAATAACTTTTGCCTTTCATTGTTTGTAATATTACTGTATTAATGTTATTGTTTCTTTCATGTTCTCATTGTTATTGTTTATCATGTTTATGATTGGTCATCATGTAATGTGTGCACCTGTAAATTTTCCCTTGCTTCCTTTCTGGGGATTGTAGTGCCCGGGACGTGCAGTCCTTGGGAAGGGGGCGATGTTAAAAATCTTGTAAATAGTTGTTGTTTTTCCTGCCTTGCATCATTTTCACTAGTTTTGGTTTTATCTGACGACATGTTGCAAAAGTATTTGAAGATATCACTTTTATCATCATTATACCGGCCCTGAAACACTTTGTAGTTTTTACACTTGCCCTAACTTTAATAAGCATGAAGACATTTTTCGCTCGGAGTGGTTTTTCTTTTTATTTGCTAGAAGTTTCGTGAATGGATTGTTCAAGTTATGAATAAACAAAATACTCCAGATTTTGCTGGAATGTTGTCGGGAATTCGTTTCGTGTATAAATAGCTGGCCTTGAACACAAGTCAGTTAGTTCTTTTCAGATTTTGATTTCTGGAGACTCGTTTTCATTCGCTTGGGCGGATGGTTGTTTTGCTTTTGTAATTACTTAATTACTGTTCACGTTAGATACGTGGTGCTGAGTTACTGTTGAGAGTAGTGTATTGTTTGCTACCTAATTGCTGGATGTTTAGCAATTGTTTCCTGCTCCTATTGTAAATAGTGTACATACTTGTAAATAAATTTCTAATTATTTCCTCAAGATTGGAATGCTCATTTAAAGAAAGTTGAAGGTGCTACGAACTCGTTACAATATGTTAAAAATTAAACCGAAAAAAGGAATTTTGATAACACTTTAGCATTTACGTAACATTAAAATGAACGTTGTAGACAAAGCTATTGCATATCACGTAAACACAACGCAAACACATATACCTCTTTATAAGCATTAAAAAAAAAGACAAATACTTTGTTATGCACTTAAATGTTAAACCGAATCTATTCTCAGCAGGCAAGTTTTATGCTAATTTAGCTGTTGGGAAATTCTCAGTTAGAAATTTTCTTTACATTCCGCAAAAAAAGAAAAAAAAAATGAAAGAGAGCAACTTTCTACTCCCATTAAGAGAAAAGAGGATTTGAAAGCAGAAACTATCTGCACTACAAAAATAGAGAACTTTTGTTTCGTACAATTCTTATCCTAAGCCCAGAAGGGTTACTATTTTATTCTTCTTTTTTCGTTGTGTGAATCAATAAGAAACATTTCATCTGAAACATAAGTCGCTTTTTTCACTAATTTTATGACTCTTTCTAGGGCAGAATAAAAGAACTATAGAAAAGAAACGTATTTGTTCGAAGACAAAAAGTTTTTACTTTTTAAAAGATTCTTCATACAGTCAAGCCTTGTTAATTCGAACATGTTAAAACTAATTTCTACTAAGACGAATTTCATTTCCGATTACCACCTTGCAGTTAGCAGTGTTTTGTTATTCGGATAAGACGAACTATGGTTATTACGAATAAATTTTAAAGGTCCCTTGGAGTTATTTTGCTTAACGAGCTTCGACGGTATGCATCTTCAACTTAAAAGCGTTGCTTTGACGTTCAAACTGAAGAATATTTTTTGTAGTATGTATGCAAATAAATGTACATTATACACTGCTGGGAATTCAAGTTGCAACACCAAGAAAGACGAGAGATATCACAACAAAATTTATTGTGTCGATAATATGTTGACCAAGTATCAAACGATTAAATTTATAGACTTCTGTGAAGTGTCCTTCCTGCCAAAATCAGTCGCCCGAGTAGCCGCCATTGTTGCATATCACCGCTTCCACATGCCTTTGAATTGATTCAAAGAGACTTTTGATGTGTTCTTGGGGTACAGCAGACCAAGCAGCTTCCACATGTTGCCAAAGTTGATCTGTTGTAGCAGCTGCGGCTGTAATCTGGGTCAATTGTTGAGCAACCATGAATTACATGTTTTCTATCGGCGAAACATCCGAAAAACGAGTTAGCCAAGGAAGCAACTTAACCTGGCAATTGATGAAGAACACTTAACAAGGCGTGCCACGTGTGGTCGTGCATTATCCTGTTGAAATATGGCTGTGGGTAAGAAATGAAGGTAAGGAAGGACAACTGGCTTCAACACCTCGGAGATATTGCTCTGGCTGTTTTAAGTACCGGCAATGCGTACTAGAGATGTGCGAGAGTGATATCCGATACCGTCCCATACCATAATACCCGGTGCAGGACCAGTGTGGCGGTACATAATGCAGTTGTTTGCATCATCTCTCCACAGTGCCTTCAGACTCGAATCTGACAATCGTCCGACCATAGTGATGTTACAGACTGAAGCGTGACTCGTCGGCAAAGACAATTTCATTTCATTCTGCCATCCACATCCTTTTTTTCATTGCACCATTGGCGGTGGAGACGTCTGTAGTTCTGCGTCAAGGGTAGACGAAACAAAAGACGGCTTGCAGACAGACCAGTCTGCTGTAAACGGCGTCGAATGGTATGCACAGACACTAAATGATGCGTTACAGACGGAATGTGCTGTGCTTTGGTTCGTGATGTGACTGAGCGATTCGTCATTACCATGCGCACAATGCGCCTATCATCACGTAAAGTGCTGCCCCCAGGTGAATGTGATTCACCATGTCGGTCCGACTTACCCTAATGCATCCAACGATCACATATCCGCATTACAGTTGTTTGATTAGCGAGTCATGGTGGAAAAAACTACTGCAAATAAATAATGTTCCATTATTTGAAAACTATTTGTTTCTCGGAAAACGTTCGAACCAGTTACAAGCCGAAAGGGTTTATTTTTTTTCAGTATTTTTCAAAAATTTTAGTCCATACTATCGTTACGTCACACGTTCATCAACAGCAATTAACAATCTTTTGTTCATTTGGTGATAAAAGGTTTTTTCGTATGTTTTAACTTTTAGTACAAACTGTATCAATATGGGACCTTCTACATTTTTGTCTTACGACACTTGGACTGGCGACATTTTGTGGACCGGTGACATTTTAGACTGGCGACATTTTGGGCCGGCGACATTATGGCCCGTGACAATTTTGCGCGGCGACATTTTGAACCGGCGACATTTTGGCCAGCGACATTTTAGCCCGGACGACATTTTGACCCGCGACATTTTGGGTGTATACTGGTTTCCTTTCAATGTGTGTATACCCTTTCAATGTGGCGCCACAGGCGCGCATGATGTGCGTCTGCGCTCAAATTCTAATCATTTGCATATCTCACCTCCGCTAATGCATGCTATAATTTTCATATAGTTTGCACGCTTGCTTCAAGGTGTTGCATTAGGGTGGTCACAAGTAACATGGGGAAATTTTTTTTCAACTAATCTTGTACGGCACCCCCCTAAAATGTGCCAATGGACTAGAAAATGAGATTTGCAAAGTTTAACTTAATCGGATAATATTAACACGTGCCGCAAAGAGGGTAAAGTTAAGAAAAACAGCGATTTTTAGCCAAAAATTGTAGTTTTTACTCTGTAAAACCAAAACTACTGATCCTAGAAGCTTTATTTTGGTCTCATTTTGTAGGAAATTTTATTTTCTTTAAGTCTAATCTTATTTAAAGTTTCGAAAAAAATGATTAAATATTTTTCAGAATTTTCACAAGTCAGGCTGCAACGCAAATCCTCGAAATTGCAAGTAACATGGGGAATTTTTTTTTTCAACTAATCTTTTGAGGCACCCCCCTAAAATGTGCCAATAGACTAGAAAATGAGATTTGAAAAGTTTTAGCTTAATCGGATAATATTAACACGTGCCTCAAAGTGGGTAAAGTTACGAAAAACAGCGATTTTTAGCCAAAAATCGTAGTTTTTCCTCTGTAAAACCAAAACTATTCATCTTAGAAGCTTTATTTTGGTCTCATTTTGTAGGAAATTTCATTCTCATTAAGTGCTAAAGAGTAGTAAAATGATGTTATATAATTTAACAGTATAAGTATAAAGGTGCATTAGCTTTTGTTGTCATTTTAACTCTTTGCTTTCCGTCTTAACCCCTTAATTCCTCTATTTTAACACAGAAATTTGTTTCATTTATTTCTAAAGTACCGCGAAAATACCCCTTTTTTAATTGACAAAGTAAATCCAACAATAAGCAAATAAATGTAATTGAATATTGTAATGCTTTTAGGTTTTTGCATGAAAATTTCTTATTTTTGATATACTCTACGATTTAACCTGAAAAATGCCAAATAAATACTTTGGACATGATAGCAAAAATGAATGGGATAGCACTTAATGAGAATGAAATTTCCTACAAAATGAGACCAAAATAAAGTTTCTAAGATGAATAGTTTTGGTTTTACAGAGGAAAAACTACGATTTTTGGCTAAAAATCGCTGTTTTTCGTAACTTTACCCACTTTGAGGCACGTGTTAATATTATCCGATTAAGCTAAAACTTTTCAAATCTCATTTTCTAGTCTATTGGCACATTTTAGGGGGTGCCTCAAAAGATTAGTTGAAAAAAAAAAAAATTCCCCATGTTACTTGCAATTTCGAGGATTTGCGTTGCAGCCTGACTTGTGAAAATTCTGAAAAATATTTAATCATTTTTTTCGAAACTTTAAATAAGATTAGACTTAACGAAAATAAAATTTCCTACAAAATGAGACCAAAATAAAGCTTCTAGGATCAGTAGTTTTGGTTTTACAGAGTAAAAACTACAATTTTTGGCTAAAAAACGCTGTTTTTCTTAACTTTACCCTCTTTGCGGCACGTGTTAATATTATCCGATTAAGCTAAAACTTTGCAAATCTCATTTTCTAGCCCATTGGCACATTTTAGGGGGTGCCGCAAAAGAAATTCGAAAATTGCTTTTTTTGTGACCACCCAAGTGTTGCATTTACTCCGGTGGCCAACAGTGTATCTATTTATATATACGTTTAGTGTTTTGTGAGTTGGTTTCGTGATTAGAAATTTCCCGGCTACGGCGGCTTCGACCAATTTTTATGAAATCGCTGTGTGCGTGATTCAGTTTGATTCTAGAAGTCATTAGATCTTAACAATTCTCGAATCCGATAGAAAAACACTTTTTACTGTATTATGGTATGGTATGTATTGTTGATCTTTAAATTGGTTTAAGGTTCGCAGTGTACATCCGGTAGATCGCACATTAATCACTTCTTTAGATTTTTTTGAATACTCAATTGCATCGTGACTTATGTGCTGCTATAATATTACATTAAAAAATCAGTTGTTTTCTTATTAATTTGCTCATTAACATTTTCATTAATTAACGTAGTTATGTTTTATTGTTATTAACACATCTTATATGGATTTATTGTAATCAGCATTGTTAGTAGGAGCTGTGTAATTTTATTGAAACCACTTTTATAAACTCGAAAACAACTTATAAACCTAAAGAGTGGTCAAGGTTTCCTGCTGACCGGTCAGCTAACCTAAATCAGTAGTGTGAGAAAACATGGTAGTAGAGTCGTCCTCTCTTAGGTGTGAAACAGCTTTGATACAAAGAAACTGATACGCACTCTTAATTCCCATGGGATCACATAGAAAAATTCATGTCCAACATGATAATTCCCTAATTTTTATCGTATGGCTTCAGTAAATAACGACTATTTCGTGTTTGTATGGCATACAGACAGTCAATTCAACAACAACTGTTTCCTGTTAGAATCAATAAGATTTAAAGTATTTGTAAATGACTAGAACTACCTGCTCTAGATCCATAGTTTTTGAGCAAGACACTTTCCTCAACGACTTAATTTTCCACTTGGTGTCTATCTATGTCAAAAAAAAGTAGAAAAATATCTTCTGGCCTTTATTATTACAAAACATAAAAAATACCGTCAACCTAGTAAAAAAAGATGATATAATATGAAACAGATAGTGTTTTTTCTTTGAGAACGCAAAAAAATGTCCTATGTGAAGAGAAAATGGTCCGAAAAATGTTTTACTCTATTTTCTCTAATGCATTACTTTCATTTTTCAAATCAGAACAACCCCCTGAAACCTCATTCCTAATACCTTAGAAAAAGAAGAAAGGAAAAAATTATAAGTGCTTCATACTCCTTCTAGCTTAAAGATTGTAGTTTAAAAAATTAAGAATTAAGGCATTTGGTGCTAAATTTTGATCAAATAATCTTTTTTTTTTTTCTTTTTCAGGAAAAATCTCGTAATTGCAACCAAATGCCCATGGAGACTTTTCCCTACCCTCAACATGAAATGGGGATATAGCTTGATTTCCAATCCACATACTCGTTTTGAATTCCAGAAGAAACACCCTCGTCTAAAAGAAAGAAGAAATGATTCTATAAATACGCACGCTAATTATAACGCGGTTGTGTCAAGCAGTTTGTTTAAAAGCCAAAGAAGTTTTTATGCGATTCTTCTTTTACAGTAGAACTCGTTTCATATCTGAGGAAACAGTTCTTGAAATTGTTGATTAAATAAGAAATATGTGGATAAAAAACAAAAGAAGAGAAAGGAAAAAGACTTTATTCACTAAGTTTCAGATTCAAAGTTTTGCATATGAAGTGCTTTCATTTATTGGACTATTTTATCGGAAAAATTCAGCTTTTACAATATTTGTGGCCAAATGCAAATATGAATTGCAGAAGTTTTAAATTTCGCAGATCTGAACATCAATTATTCTTACTTTACGGTGAAATATTATTATGTTAAGACTGTCTCAATTTAATAGAAGTTTGTTGTACTACATATTTATAGCGAAGAAAGTTTTGTTGAAAAAATGAAAGTATGCAATTTATTCTTACATAACAGCAAAGCAAATGACTCAAAGTTTTATGAATAATCTACTGTTGATAACTGCATAATTAATTCAAATGTCTTTACGTCTTTTTAAAGCTAATCTAAAACATTAATTGGAGTTATACCACTAATTTAAATAAAGAATATTTAATCCACGTAAAGCATTGATGTATGGCGCATTTGAGAATTCAATAGCTATCGCGCTTTAACGGAGAATTTAAAACACGTAAATTCTAATTGAAATTAAACTCAAGGCATGAGATGAAATAATATCGCTTTACTGCAATAGTCTATCTACCGCAACATTTTCAGCAAATTATTACCATGGATGTTATCCTCCTTAAGTATGCACAATAGGATAAAATGCGCAAATCACATTTCACATTTATTATGTATTTAGATTTATCACGTAGTAATAAATCTAAATACATAATAAATGTGAAGTGATTTGCGCATTTTATCTATTGTGCATAATTCAGGAGATTAACATCCATGGTAATAATTTGCTGAAAATGAGCGGTAGATAGACTATTGAGTAAAGCGATAATTATTTCATCTCATGCCTTGAGTTTAATTTCAATTAGAATTAAGTGTTTAATTTCCTCCGTTAAAGCGCGATAGCTATTGAATTCTCCAAATGCTGCCATTAATCAACTGCTTTACGCTGATTAACATATCTTCTCTTATTTAAATTATTGGTATTAAATCCACTTAATGTTTTAGTTTAGCTTCTAAAAAGAAGTAAAGACATTTGAATTAATTAAAGACAGTTATCAACAGTAGATTATCAGAACTTTGAGCATTTGAATTTGCTGTTATGTAAGAATAAATTGCATACTTCATTTTTTAAAAAACTTTTCGCTATAAATATTGTAGTTCAACAAACTTCTATTAATTTGAAGTCTTAACATAATAATATTTCAACAGTAAAAGTAAAGAAAATTGAGTTCAGATCTGAGAAATTAAACTTCTGCAATCAATATTTGCATTTGGCACAATATTGTAAAAGCTGAATTTTTCCGCATAAAATAGTCCAATAAAATGAAAGCACTTCATATGCAAAACTTTGAATCTGAAAATTAGTGAATAAAGCTCTTTTTCTTTCTCTCTTTTGTTTTTAACCACATACTTCTTTTTAATCAACAATTTCAAGAACTGTTTCCCCTCAGATATGAAACGAGTTCTATGTAAAAGAAAGAAAACGCATAAAAACTTCTTTGCGGCTTAAACAAACTGCGTGACACAACCGCGCTTATTAATTAGCGTGCGTATTTATAGAATCATTTCTTCTTTCTTTTAGACGAGGGTGTTTCTTCCTGGAATTCAAACGAGTCATGTGGATTGGAAATTCAAGCATACCCCATTTCATGTTGAGAGTAGGCGAAAATCTCATGGGATTGGTTGCAATTAGAGAATTTTTCCTGAAAAGAAAAAAAAAAAGATTATTTGTTCAAATTTAGCACAAATGCTTAATCTCTTAATTTTTTAAACTACAATCTTAAGCTAGAAAGAGTATGAAGCACTTACTAATTTTTACCTTTCTTCTTTTTCTAAGGTTTAGGAATGAGGTTTCAGGTTGTTCTGAATTTGAAAAATGAAAAGTAATGTATTAGAGAAAATATAGGAAAACATTTTTAGGACATTTTTTTACATAGGACATTTTTTGCGTTCTCAAAGAAAACACTATCTGTTTCATTTAATATTCATTTTTTACTAGTTGACGTTATTTTAATGTTTGTAATAATAAAGGCCAGAAGATTTTCTACTTTTTTTGACATAGATAGACACCAGGGAAAATTAAGTCGTGAGGAAAGTGTTTGCACAAAAACTAGGGATTGAGCAGGTAGTATTCATTTACAAATACTTTAATCTATTGATTCTAAAAGGAAACAGTTGTTGTGAATTGACAGTATGTATGCCAAATAAAAACAATAGTCTTTATTACTGAAGCAAACGATAAAAATAGAATTATCATTTTGACATGAATTTTTCTATGGACCATGGGAATTAAGAGAGCGTATCAGTTTCTTTGTATCAAAGTGTTCACCCTAAGAAGAGACGACATATACCATGTTTTCTCAACTACTGATTTAGGAAGCTGACCGGTCAGCAGAAAACCTTGACCAATCTTTAGGTTATAAGTTGTTTTCGTTTATAAAAGTGGTTCAATAAAAATAACAGCACTACTAACAATGATGATACAATAAATCATTAAGATTGTTAATAACAATAAAACATAATCAAGTAAATTAATGAAAATGTTAATGAGCAAATTAATAAGAAAACAATGATTTTTTAATGTAATATTATAGCAGCACATAAGTAACGATGCAAATGAGTAGTATTTCAAAAAAATTCTAAAGAATGATTAATGTGCGATCTACCGGATGTAACTGCGAACCTAAACCATTTAAAGATCAACAATACATACATAACATATACAGTAAAAAGTGTTTTTCTATCGGATCGAATTGTAAATCTAATGAATTCTAGAATCAACTGAATCACGCACACATCATTTCATAAAATTGGTCTAGCCGCGTAGCAGGGATTCTTATACGAAAACACTCACAAAACAAACGTATATATAAATATTACACTGTTGGCCACCGTAAATGCAACACTTGGGTGGTCACAAAAAAGCAATTTTCGAATTTCTTTTGCGGCACCCCCCTAAAATGTGCCAATGGGCTAGAAAATGAGATTTGCAAAGTTTTAGCTTAATCGGATAATATTAACACGTGCCGCAAAGAGGGTAAAGTTAAGAAAAACAGCGATTTTTAGCCAAAAATTGTAGTTTTTACTCTGTAAAACCAAAACTACTGATCCTAGAAGCTTTATTTTGGTCTCATTTTGTAGGAAATTTTATTTTCGTTAAGTCTAATCTTATTTAAAGTTTCGAAAAAAAATGATTAAATATTTTTCAGAATTTTCACAAGTCAGGCTGCAACGCAAATCCTCGAAATTGCAAGTAACATGGGGAATTTTTTTTTTTTCAACTAATCTTTTGAGGCACCCCCTAAAATGTGCCAATAGACTAGAAAATGAGATTTGAAAAGTTTTAGCTTAATCGGATAATATTAACACGTGCCTCAAAGTGGGTAAAGTTACGAAAAACAGCGATTTATAGCCAAAAATCGTAGTTTTTCCTCTGTAAAACCAAAACTATTCATCTTAGAAACTTTATTTTGGTCTTTTTTTGTAAGAAATTTCATTCTCATTAAGTGCTATCCCATTCATTTTTGCTATCATGTCCAAAGTATTTATTTGGCATTTTTCAGGTTAAATCGTAGAGTATATCAAAAATAAGAAATTTTTATGCAAAAACCTAAAAGCATTGCAATATTCAATTACATTTATTTGCTTATTGTTGGATTTACTTTGTCAATTAAAAAAAGGGTATTTTCGCGGTACTGTAGAAATAAAATAAACAAATTTCTGTGTTAAAATAGAGGAATTAAGGGGTTAAGACGGAAAGCAAAGAGTTAAAATTACAACAAAAGCTAATGCACCTTTATACTTATACTCTTAAATTATATAACATCATTTTACTACTCTTTAGCACTTAATGAGAATGAAATTTCCTACAAAATGAGACCAAAATGAAGCTTCTAAGATGAATAGTTTTGGTTTTACAGAGGAAAAACTAGGATTTTTGGCTAAAAATCGCTGTTTTTCGTAACTTCACCCACTTTGAGGCACGTGTTAATATTATCCGATTAAGCTAAAACTTTTCAACTCTCATTTTCTAGTCTATTGGCACATTTTAGGAGGGTGCCTCAAAAGATTAGTTGAAAAAAAAAATTCCCCATGTTACTTGCAATTTCGAGGATTTGCGTTGTAGCCTGACTTGTGAAAATTCTGAAAAATATCTAATCATTTTTTTCGAAACTTTAAATAAGATTAGACTTAAAGAAAATAAAATTTCCTACAAAATGAGACCAAAATAAAGCTTCTAGGATCAGTAGTTTTGGTTTTACAGAGTAAAAACTACAATTTTTGGCTAAAAATCGCTGTTTTTCTTAACTTTACCCTCTTTGCGGCACGTGTTAATATTATCCGATTAAGCTACTTTGTAAATCTCATTTTCTAGCCCATTGGCACATTTTAGGGGGGTGCCGCAAAAGATTAGTTGAAAAATATATTTCCCCATGTTACTTGTGACCACCCTAATGCAACACCTTGAAGCAAGCGTGCAAACTATATGAAAATTATAGCATGCATTAGCGGAGGTGAGATATGCAAATGATTAGAATTTGAGCGCAGACGCACATCATGCGCGCCTGTGGCGCCACATTGAAAGGGTATACACACATTGAAAGGAAACCAGTATACACCCAAAATGTCGCGGGTCAAAATGTCGTCCGGGCTAAAATGTCGCTGGCCAAAATGTCGCCTGTCCAAAATGTCGCCGGTTCAAAATGTCGCCGGGCAAAATTGTCACGGGCCATAATGTCGCCGGCCCAAAATGTCGCCAGTCTGAAATGTCACCGGTCCGCAAAATGTCGCCAGTCCAAGTGTCGTCAGACAAAAATGTAGAAGGTCCCATATTGATACAGTTTGTACTAAAAGTTAAAACATACGAAAAAACCTTTTATCACCAAATGAACAAAAGATTGTTAATTGCTGTTGATGAACGTGTGACGTAACGATAGTAGGGACTAAAATTTTTGAAAAATACTGAAAAAAAATAAACCCTTTCGGCTTGTAACTGGTTCGAACGTTTTCCGAGAAACAAATAGTTTTCAAATAATGGAACATTATTTATTTGCAGTAGCTTTTTTCCACCGTGACTCGCTAATCAAACAACTGTAATGCGGATATGTGATCGTTGGATGCATTAGGGTAAGTTGGACCGACATGGTGAATCACATTCACCTGGAGGCAGCACTTTACGTGATGATAGGCGCATTGTGCGCATGGTAATGACGAATCGCTCAGTCACATCACGAATCAAAGCACAGCACATTCCGTCTGTAACGCATCATTTAGTGTCTGTGCATACCATTCGACGCCGTTTACAGCAGACTGGTCTGTCTGCAAGCCGTCTTTTGCTTCGTCTACCCTTGACGCAGAACTACGGACGTCTCCACCGCCAATGGTGAAATGAAAAAAAGGATGTGGATGGCAGAATGAAATGAAATTGTCTTTGCCGACGAGTCACGCTTCAGTCTGTAACACCACGATGGTCGGACGATTGTCAGATTCGAGTCTGGAGGCACTGTGGAGAGATGATGCAAACAACTGCATTATGTACCGCCACACTGGTCCTGCACCGGGTATTATGGTATGGGACGGTATCGGATATCACTCTCGCACATCTCTAGTACGCATTGCCGGTACTTAAAACAGCCAGAGCAATATCTCCGAGGTGTTGAAGCCAGTTGTCCTTCCTTACCTTCATTTCTTACTCACAGCCATATTTCAACAGGATAATGCACGACCACACGTGGCACGCCTTGTTAAGTGTTCTTCATCAATTGCCAGGTTAAGTTGCTTCCTTGGCCAACTCGTTTTTCGGATGTTTCGCCGATAGAAAACATGTAATTCATGGTTGCTCAACAATTGACCCAGATTACAGCCGCAGCTGCTACAACAGATCAACTTTGGCAACATGTGGAAGCTGCTTGGTCTGCTGTACACCAAGAACACATCAAGTCTCTTTGAATCAGTTCAAAGGCATGTGGAAGCGGTGACATGCAACAATGGCGGCTACTCGGGCGACTGATTTTGGCAGGAAGGACACTTCGCAGAAGTCTATAAATTTAATCGTTTGATACTTGGTCAACATATTATCGACACAATAAATTTTGTTGTGATATCTCTCGTCTTTCTTGGTGTTGCAACTTGAATTGCCAGCAGTGTATAATGTACATTTATTTGCATACATACTACAAAAAATATTCTTCAGTTTGAACGTCAAAGCAACGCTTTTAAGTTGAAGATGCATACCGTCGAAGCTCGTTAAGCAAAATAACTCCAAGGGACCTTTAAAATTTATTCGTAATAACCATAGTTCGTCTTATCCGAATAACAAAACACTGCTAACTGCAAGGTGGTAATTGGAAATGAAATTCGTCTTAGTAGAAATTAGTTTTAACATGTTCGAATTAACAAGGCTTGACTGTATGAAGAATCTTTTAAAAAGTAAAAACTTTTTGTCTTCGAACAAATACGTTTCTTTTCTATAGTTCTTTTATTCTGCCCTAGAAAGAGTCATAAAATTAGTGAAAAAAGCGACTTATGTTTCAGATAAAATGTTTCTTATTGATTCACACAACGAAAAAAGAAGAATAAAATAGTAACCCTTCTGGGCTTAGGATAAGAATTGTACGAAACAAAAGTTCTCTATTTTTGTAGTGCAGATAGTTTCTGCTTTCAAATCCTCTTTTCTCTTAATGGGAGTAGAAAGTTACTCTCTTTCATTTTTTTTTTTTTTTTTTGCGGAATGTAAAGAAAATTTCTAACCGAGAATTTCCCAACAGCTAAATTAGCATAAAATTTGCCTGCTGAGAATAGATTCGGTTTAACATTTAAGTGCATAACAAAGTATTTGTCTTTTTTTTTAATGCTTATAAAGAGGTATATGTGTTTGCGTTGTGTTTACGTGATATGCAATAGCTTTGTCTACAACGTTCATTTTAATGTTACGTAAATGCTAAAGTGTTATCAAAATTCCTTTTTTCGGTTTAATTTTTAACATATTGTAACGAGTCCGTAGCACCTTCAACTTTCTTTAAATGAGCATTCCAATCTTGAGGAAATAACTAGAAATTTATTTACAAGTATGTACACTATTTACAATAGGAGCAGGAAACAATTGCTAAACATCCAGCAATTAGGTAGCAAACAGTACACTGTACTCTCAACAGTAACTCAGCACCACGTATCTAACGTGAACAGTAATTAAGCAATTACAAAAGCAAAACAACCATCCGCCCATGCGAAGGAAAACGAGTCTCCAGAAATCAAAATCTGAAAAGAACTAACTGACTTGTGTTCAAGGCCAGCTATTTATACACGGAACGAAATCCCGACAACATTCTAGCAAAATCTGGAGTATTCTGTTCATTCATAACTTGAACAATCCATTCACGAAACTTCTAGCAATAAAAAGAAAAACCACTCGACGAAAATGTCTTCATGCTTATTAAAGTTAGGGCAAGTGTAAAAACTACAAATTGTTACAGGGCCGGTATACAAGTGATAAAGGTGATATCTTCAGATACTTTTGCAACATGACGTCAGATAAAACCAAAACTAATGAAAATGATGCAAGGCAGGAAAAACAACAACTATTTACAAGATTTGTAACATTGCCCCCTTCCCAAAGACTGCACGTCCGGGCAGTACAATCCCCGGAAAGGAAGCAAGGGAAAATTCACAGATGCACTCATTACATGATAACCAATCATAAACATGATACAAATTAACAATGAGAACATGAAAGAAATAATAACATTGATAGAGTAATATTACAAACAATTAAAGGCAAAAGTTATTTACAAAATTTATAAACAAATTACCATGGTAGCTTTAGATTTATTTTACGAACTATGGCCATAGTATGGGGCTAGCCGATCATAATGGACAACCCTAGATTTTGAATGTGATGACTTCTGGATCCTCACTACGACGTCGTTCAGCCGGTGAAGGACTGTGTAGGGTCCATCCCAATGCGACTGCAATTTGGTTGACAGACCTTTACGTCGGATGGGATTCCATAGCCACACCTTGTCACCTTCTTGAAAGTCATGACCAATGGACCTCGTGTCGTATCGGGTCTTCATCTTCTACGTCGCGATGTTGATTCGCTCCCGTGCGAAGTGATGAACGTCTTCCAACCGGGCCTGGAGATCCTGGACGTACTCCTCAGGCGATGAAGGCGCATCTGGAGGGAGACCGCAGACGAGATCACAAGGTAGCCGAAGCTCTCGGCCGAAGAGCATCTGTGATGGGGAATATCCGGTGGTCTCGTGGACAGCACTGCGGTAGACCAGCAGGAACAGAGGAAGTTTCTTGTCCCAATCCTGTTGATTTTTGGAGACCATAAGCGAGAGATTATTAAGGATTGTCCTGTTACATCTCTCCACCATGCCGTCCGATTGTGGGTGTAGTGGCGTCGTTCGAGTTTTCTCAATTTTGAGGATTTTACATAGGCCCTTAAACACAGCAGAGATGAAGTTTCTCCCCTGATCGGAATGAATCTGCAAAGGTGTCCCATATCTCGAGATCCAATGCTGGACTAGAGTCTCTGCTACAGTGGTCGCTTCTTGATCCGGAATGGAATATGCTTCGGGCCACTTGGTAAAATAGTCAATGGCAACGAGGATGTATTTGTTCCCATCAGTAGTTTTCGGTAGAGGACCAAGAATGTCGATCCCGATTCGTTCGAAAGGAGCTCCTACATTGTAAAGATGTAGCTTCCCGCGGCTTCTTCTCTTCGGTCCTTTACGGGCGGCACAGGCGTCGCAAGAATGGCACCACTTCTCCACGTCATCCTTCGCCTTCTCCAGAAGAAGCTTTCTCGAACCTTGTGGAGGGTTTTCAAGACACCAAAATGTCCTCCAGTCGGACTACTGTGCAATTCCTTTAGAACGACTGGAATTCTTGATCTGGGAAGGAGTAACTGCCATTTGAATGCTTTACCATCGTCAGATTCCTATTTCCGATACACGACGCCATTCCGAAACTGGAGAGATTTCCATAGGGCCCAGTATCTTTTCGTTGCAGGACTGTAGATAGAAACGTCTTGCCAACTAGGTCGCCGACTGTCCTTTTCCATTAACTCTATGATAGGCTTTAAGTCTGGGTCTTCAATCTGATCTTTTCTTACTTGGTCGTCGCTCCATGAATCAGGATCTAAAGATGATGAAGTAGCAGTAACTTGACAGGCAGTAGGGATTGTCGTCCCGTACTGTTTCTCTATTCGGTAGCAATAATGGCAGTTCTCGGAACAAGGTCTTCTTGATAATGCGTCAGCATTCCCGTGTGACAAGCCTTTTCGGTGCTTAATCTCGATGTCATATTTCTGAAGCCGCTGTATCCACCTGGCTACCTGGCCCTCTGGATTCTTGAAATTCCAAAGCCAACTTAAAGAGGCATGATCGGTCCGGAGCAGGAATTTACGGCCGTAGAGTGAATGATGGAAATGTTCTACATTTTTAACTATGGCGAGCAATTCCTTTCTCGTGACACAATAATTTCGCTTCGACTTGGATAAGCATTTGCTCCAGTAGGCGATGACATGCTCGTTACCGTCTATTTCTTGAGATAAAACAGCTCCAACGCTCTCGTGGCTTGCATCAGTGTCCAGTATGAAGGATTTTTCAGCCTGAGGATAATAGAGAATAGGCGTTGATGTTAAAGCCTCCTTCAGCTGTAGAAATGCATCCTCGCATTCTTTGGACCATTCAAATTTTTGTTTGCTCTCCGTCAGCTTATGCAAAGGTCGTGCAATATTGAAAAAACCCTTCACAAACTTCCTGTAGTACGTGCAGAGCCCCAGGAAACTTCGCAGCTGATGAACATTTTCGGGGCGGCTCCATTTCTTGACTGCAGATACCTTATCTGGATCTGTTCGTACACCTTCGGAAGAGATAATGTGACCAAGGTAGTTCACCTCACGGAGGAACAAATTACATTTGGACGGGCTTAACTTCAGGTTGGCTTCCTTAAGCTTTTGCAGCTCCTTCCTAAGATTAGCCAAATGTTCCTCAAAACTGCGTCCAATGATGATGATGTCGTCCAAGTAGACAAGACAGGATTCATAAGAGAGTCCTCGTAACGCTGATTCCATAAGACGCTCGAACGTGGCTGGTGCATTGCAGAGGCCGAAGGGCATCACTTTAAACTGCCACAAGTCTTGTCCGGTTGTAAACGCCGTCTTCTCTCGGTCGTCGGGGTGTATCTCCACCTGCCAGTAGCCGCTCTTTAGATCCAGGGTCGAAAACCACTTGTGTCCGGAAAGGGTGTCCAGAGTGGCATCGATCCGTGGAAGAGGGTAACTATCCTTCTTGGTGATGTCATTCAGGCGTCGGTAATCAACACAAAATCTGGTGGAGCCGTCTTTCTTTCGGACCAAGACGATAGGGGATGCCCAAGGACTGGATGAGGGTTCGATGACGTCATTCTCCTGCATCTCTTTCAAGAGGATCTCAACCTCTTCCTTCTTGGCGAACGGTAGTCTTCTTGGATGCTGCTTGATAGGGGGGTGATCTCCAGTGTCGATCCTATGCTGCGTTAAATTCGTGCGACCAACATCCTCGGATGTAGATGAAAACACCTGCTTGAAGTTGTCCACCAATTTTTCCGCAGTGTATCTTTGATCCTTCGATAATAGTGCACTTCCAATTAATTTCGAAGACAAGGACTCAGAAGACACATCCTCGGAGGAATCAATTCTTCTGATGATGCAGTTTACGGGAGTACAAGTTGCCAACACTTCTCCTTTCTTGATATTCCTCGGTTTTTCACTTACATTGGCGACTCTCACAGGAACTGCATTCCTTGAAAGGTCCACAAGCGTAGATGTCACTAGTACTCCTTTTGGGCTGTTACTCTGGTTAGGATATTCAATTAGGCCGAATTTAAAACTGTTGTTTTCCTTGATGGAGCCAGGTATTAGTATTTCTGATCTTGGGGGCATCAATAAATCTGTTTGGGCTATTATTTGATGAGCGGATTTTAAGTTTTTTTCAGCATTGAAAATTGCTATGTCATCGAGTGCAGCTCATTATTTTTAAAGTCGATAGAAAAGTCAAATTTTCTCAAAAAGTCCAGTCCGAGAATGAAGGGATCTGTAATGTCAGCGACGAATGCCGTGTGATGGTAAGTGGCGCTCCCGAACATTATTTCTAAGTTCACTTTTCCTTCAATCTCGATTTTGTCACCTGTCACAGTTTGGAGAGTAACGCAGGGCGGCGTCCATAAGATTTTGAGTCCAAATTGATGAGCCACATCAGTCCTAATGATGGAAACGTTGGCTCGTGTGTCCACAATAATTTCGCAGGGAAACCCATTCACATATGCGTAAATGAAGAGTCCATTGCAGCCGCCACTTCTTGAGGAAATCTGGAAACCTTTGGGATGGGGCTCATTCCAATTTGGCGACCTCCGCCCCGCGAGAGTGCCATAGCTTAGTTTTCCTGAGCTGAAGAGGAAGAGGTACCCTTCCCTCTTGTTTCTTGGCGGGCTTCGCAGTTCCTTCGTACGTGGCCCTCACCGCCACATTTCCAGCACTTCAGTGGTTGTCAACTTTGGTCTTTGCGAGCCGCAATCTTCTTCAGGGTCCCAGACATCTCTTTCATTTGTCGCTCAAGTTCCGAGAGACGAGTTAAGTTCGAATCCTGGATGCTCACTTCCACGCCCCTGATTGAATGGCGATCCTTGCGGGATGTTTGCTGTGCAGCCTCGAACTTCATTGCTTAGACCAAACCGGATTTAAGATCTTTAATGTCCGCCATCCGGAGAGCCGTCTGAATTTCTGGATTTCGCACTCCATCTATGAAGTAGTTCAGGGCCAGGCTATCCCGAACACCCGAAGGACAGTCCGAGAAGGCGAGATGGGAAAGCCTCTCAACGTCTGCTGCAAAAACTTGCAAAGTCTCTCCAGCCCTCTGGAGTCGGGATTTGAGCTGAAGTTGGCTGAATTCTTTTTGGCATGATTCGTCAAAGCGAAGCTCCAAGGCCGATGATAAGGCTTCGAAGTCACGGTGCTTGTCCTCTGGGAAGGTCTGTAGTATTTCAGCTGCATCACCTCTCAGCGAGGCTGCAAGTTGACAGGCTTTCGTGGAAGAGTCCCAGGAGTTTGCTTCTGCAACGATGAGGAACTGCTTCTTGTAAATATTCCACGAGGTCTTCCCGTCAAATGTGATCACTTTAATGGCTGGACGAGAAGTTCCAGTTGTAGATACACAGTCACTTGAATTGTTGGAGGATGCTGATAACTTCGATTCAAGTTCTTTAATTTTCTTGTCCACATGGTTTTCTACTGTGGTGATTCCATCTTCTAGAGCCTCCACTTTATTTTCCATGTTGGTAAATTTAGTTTCCACCAAACATTTCATTGATCCTAGATCGCTCTTAATTTCTTCTTGATTAGTAGCCAGATCATTTTTTAATTGTTCCTGATTAGTAGCCAGATCATTTTTTAATTGTTCTTGATTAGTAGCCTGATCATTTTTAATTGTTCTTGATTAGTAGCTATGTCATTTTTTAATTCACTTTTAACAGCGTTGATCGCATCAAGGAGTTGTTTCAGTTGTTCATCCATTTCTCGAGTAATCACCATAAAATTCCGAAGTCAAAAAGTCCTTAGGAAGAAAAGTCCAAGTTCACAGGTAATTCCAAGAAAGTCCTTGAAGATGCCCCACGTTGGGCGCCAAAATTGTAACGAGTCCGTAGCACCTTCAACTTTCTTTAAATAAGCATTCCAATCTTGAGGAAGTAACTATAAATTTATTTACAAGTATGTACATTATTTACAATAGGAGCAGGAAACAATTGCTAAACATCCAGCAATTAGGTAGCAAACAGTACACTGTGCTCTCAACAGTAACTCAGCACCACGTATCTAACGTGAACAGTAATTAAGCAATTACAAAAGCAAAACAACCATCCGCCCATGCGAATGAAAACGAGTCTCCAGAAATCAAAATCTGAAAAGAACTAATTGACTGGGTTCAAAGCCAGCTATTTATACTCTCAAGAAAACCCTACAACGTTCTAGCAAAATCCGGAGTGTTCCAAATCATTCATAACTTGAACAATCCATTCACGAAACTTCTAGTATAAAAAAAAAAACCACGCGAAAATGTCTTCACGCTTATTAAATGTACGGCAAGTGTAAAAACTACAAAACGTTACAGGGCCGGTATACAAGTGATAAAGGTGATAATCTTCAGATACTTTTGCAACATGACGTCAAATAAAACCAAAACTAATGAAAATGATGCAAGGCAGGAAAAACAACAACTATTTACAAGATTTGTAACAATATGTTGATCATGTGTACAACAGCACATAACCACTATTTTTCCATCGTAAATTACAAAAC
Source organism: Uloborus plumipes (assembly GCA_038373865.1). Lineage (NCBI taxonomy): Eukaryota > Metazoa > Arthropoda > Arachnida > Araneae > Uloboridae > Uloborus > Uloborus plumipes. Next base: position 101,202 of record JAXGGA010003105.1, read on the forward strand.
AGTCACAGCTTCTTGTAACTTGGAAGAATTTATTTAGGAGACATGGTCATTTTAATGTAAAATGCTGTATTAGTGCTTGTTATAGAGTGAACTATATAAGGTATTATTTTTTAGATACGTATTAGTTGTCTATAAATTATTTTCAAACGCCACGTAAACACTGAATTATTAGAAAAACAAAAGTTCGCTCTTATACTCTTAAACAAGCATAGCTTATAACAAAGTGTTTAAGAACAAATTAACTTTCCCTCTTTCTAAGCTATGAATTTATTTGGGCTCTTTCTAATTTCAATGTAAAAGCAATTATGGTGTTTGATATTTCTTGAAATTGCTTTTAGTAAATATATCTTGCCATTTTTATAAAAAAATTTACTAAAAAAGACAGGGAAATACTATTTTGTTAGTTTGTTAACGAAATTTTTCAGATACATTCTTCAAAAATATTAGAGTTGTAACATAAACTTATTTAAAGCTTCAAAAAATCTCTTTCAAAAATGAAAAAAGTAAACTTAAGAAATATTTACATAGTGTGTATGAGATTTCAAGGTTTATTTTATTTATTTTTTTCATATAAAATTTCTAAGATTTTTAATCGGCACTTAGCTTAGTATACATTCAAACTATTTAGCTCATTTGAATGATTAATAAGTCTTTATATATGTTTAGCAAAATATGTTTATAAATAATTTCTTGATATTGCAACTGGAAAAATTAAAAATAAAAAATCTTTAACTAAAAAACTTCAAAGTTAAAAGCAACAAAATCAACATTTTAAACTAATAGTAATCTTACTTAGGCTCTAAAACCGTTCTGCGATTTGCAGCTAAAATACTCATATTAAGCACAAACTAATATTTCACCAAGCCCCTGAATATTTTTCTTCTCAAGCTAAATTTATACTATTCTACAAATTTGTATTGCTATTGACGGTGACGAAGAAGGTTGATTTTTTTTCAATCAGGAGTAGAAGCTGTTTCACGACAACATTCGTCAAACTTCTGCTGGAAAACTTAGTGCACGCTCACTTAGCATAATAAATTCTTTTGAGTAAAGTATTTCAAGAACTTACATTATTTCTCATAATGTATGAGACTTTCGCTAACAAACTATAAACATTAGGCACACAAGCGCACCTCTCGACTTTCAACGAAACAACATTAATATTGGAGCTCTTAATTGTTGAGTGGGAGTCGCTTCAAATATTACACCCGTGCTTGTTGAAAGTTCCGGCAGAAAAGATATATTTATTCCTTTCTAAGAATAATTCATAGCTATCAGAATCGACTTTGTTTACTTCTTGGAAAGATAAAATTGTTCTTTTCGGTAATAAACTAAGGTGGGAAACATGGAAAGTGAATCAGAAACTCTCCGATCGATGCAATCTGAAAGAGGCAAAGGATAGTAAATTCAGTCGTACTTTATTTCCATATTCTAAACATAAATTGGAAATAAATTCCGAGGTATTGCGTGATTAAGTGAGCTGTTCACTTGTATTTTAATTTAAAAGTTGGTACTGCGTAGTTTAAATTTTTCGCAAAACGTAATAACACAAATAGTAGGTAAAAATAAATGTTATATACTACATTCTACTACAAATTGTTGGATACTAAATTCAGGGTTTAAGCATAGTAAGCAACTTTGAAAAAAAAAGTAATTTGAGTATTTAAACTACTGTTGAAATACTAATTTTGCAGTCATAAGAAATAAAATCCTTTCTTTAAGTGGAAAAATGTTAGAAAAACTAGAAGACAACTATTTTTAACCTTCATAAATGATACTATTTTTTTAATGCTGTAGGTCATAAGTAGGAGTCTTCAGCAACAAAGTTTAAATGAATAGGTGTCCGGAAGAAGGGCCTATGTCATGATTTTCTGAATTTTGTTTTTTCATGGAATAAAAGCCTTTGTTAAGTCTAGTAACCGCCTTTGTTAAGTCTAGTAACCGTTGGCTTGCTTAGTAGTACCCAAAGAATCCGATAGATGCCAGGGAAATCACAAATTAATTTCCTAAAATAATTGGCACCTTTGTTTTTTCGCTCTCCTTCACAATTTAGAAATCATGACATAGGCCCTTCTTCCGGACACCTATTCAAATTTCTTTGATAAATATATCTTTGAAGAAATATCAGGGTACAAGTAAACTTCGTTAGTCAAAACTTTTTAGGTCAACACAAAAGAATTTAGTTCGTTAATTTATAGTTAGAGTTACTTCCTACTGTATTAGAGCCAATCATATATCAACCAACGATTATGTTGCGTTTCTACGTATTATTGACACAGGAGTTTGAATTTTTGAAATTTTTGTTTGAGAAATTAGTAAAAATACATTTATGAGAAAGTTCTACAAATTTGTATAAAGTTTTGAAATCGCTCTAACAGCCTTCTAACAAACTTTAAACGGTAATTATTGAAAATTTGACCAAACCTGGCATTTGAAAACCTTTTGAAATTTGTTCCATAAAAATAAAATCAAGATGTTAAAAAAAAAAGAAAAAATGATGTGGAGGGAAAAAACGCCACGTTGCTGCGTCAATCTAGTGTTTGGCGTTGACGAAAACTAGTCGGTGCCAAACAGACAGCGATTGTCGATGTGATTTTTTTTATTTTCAGGTGAAAACCATAAAAGTGGAAAAACTTCTAGCAACCCATTTGGCTTCCTTCGGTCAATCTTTAGGGTGCGTACAGTATAAATTCAACTTTTACACTGCGAATTTCCCGTACACATTGACATTGGGAACACGTTTGGAGCACTTAAGCTCAAAAAACGTATTCCAGTTGCCTGAATATACTCTAAAATTTGTACTGAATGTGTTCCGTAAAAAATAAAAAGCACATTAGGATGCTATCCGAATGTGTTTCTCCAGGATCCATGTTAATTTGGTTTTGAGGACACATTTCAGAACGTATTGGTGTCACATTTGGAAAGAGATTTGGAAATCATTTATGAACTCTTATCTAATTGTTTCAGTACCACCATAACTTTATACAGCTATTTTTAACTTCCAATTGATAGAAAAACCCAATGTGAAATTTTCAGATATTTTTTGTTACAATGAGTCACTGCTGATTAACTTCGCGTTTATAAATACTATTGGCTAGCCCAGATACAAGACGGGACAATAGACTGTCCGATTGCTGACTGCTGCTGCTTGAAATTGCTGTAAAAGTAACTTCGAAAATTGGTGAAATATGCCACGTATATGTTTAAACTTATATAAAAATTGGTACGTGCTAAATAGATGCTCTGAAAATGTCTCAGAAATATGCTGTGTACAGTGTTTTAAAATGGCGAGATGTAACAGTGCTCAAAAATTGTTCTGAAAGGCGTTAACAAAAATGCTTTAAAAATTTGCTGAACCAATTTGTTGTGTATCATGTTTAATCGTTAGATATCAATTAAAAGTAATCAATGAAATATCTTTTCTCACGATGATTAAATTTCAAGCAGTAATTAAAATTTCCATTTTATACTTTAATCGTTGACTTTGTTACAAAAAAAAAAGAAAAAAAAAAGATGTATTATTTTCTAATAAATTTTAAGATTAATAGGTAAAATATTTTATTAATTATATACACTGCTCGACATTGAAAATGCAACACTAAGAAGGAGTGGTCAGAAATTGATGAAATTTGGTAAGAAGACAGATACAGCATGGAACAATAAGTGATATTGATTTTTTATTCAAAATAAATAAGCAAAATTTAGAGTGAGGACGGCGTCGGCTCAGTAAGAAGTAGGACCACCGCGGACAGCGATGCACGAAGAAACACGTCTAGGCATGGAGTCAATAAGCCTGCGGATGGTGTCCTGAGGGATGGCACTCCATTCCCTTTTAACCATTTGCCACAGTTCGTCCTCTGAACGAGGCAGTGACAGGTTCTGCAAACGGCGTCCAATCACGTCTCACACATGTTCGATTGATGAGAAGTCAAGAGAGTATGGTGGCCAGGAAAGCATCTGTACACCTCGTAGAGCATGTTGGCTGATTCGAGCACTGTGAGGCCGGGCGTTATCCTGTTGAAAATTTTCATTTGGCAGACCCTGAAGGTAGGGGATTGCCACCGGCCGCAGTACATTATCTACGTATCGTTGGGCCGTCATAGTGCCCCGAATACGAACTAGAGGTGATACGGAATTGTATGCAATAGCGCTCCAAACCATTATGCCACGTTGTCGTGCTGTGGGGCGTTCCACAGTTACTGCCGGATTCGATCTTTCTCCACGTCGACGCCACACACGTATGCGATGACTATCGCTGGACAAACAGAAGCGGGATTCATCTGAGAACACTACGGTTTGCCATTCTGCCATCCACGTCGCTCTGGTCCGGCACCATTCCAAACGTTGGAGTCTGTGCTGTGAGGTCAATGGCAGTCTCCTTAGCGGGCGCCGTGATTGCAGGCCACGTGCAACAGTCGATGGGAAATGGTTCTGGTCGACACAGGAACATCCAGGGTACCTTGCACGTGCTGCAGAATCGACGTACAAGTGACTTGCGGGTCCGCCACAGCTTGTCGGTGAATCCGTCGATCCAAGCGGCCTGACGTCACTCTGGTTACACCTGCACCCCTCAATGTGGCTACATTTCCGACACAGCCGATGCACAGTGCTTGCATCCATGTGGGTATCAGCTGCAATTTGACGTATGGACCAACCTCCCTTTCTCAGTCCGATCACCATACCCCTTGTAAAGTCGTCTATACGCTAGAAGTGTCTTCGTTGAGGACGGCGTGGCATTTCCTCCTATCACACGTATCCTTCGAGACAAAAACCAAATTTCTCCGATAATTAGTCTGGCAGAAAAACCAACATGAACATAGCCCACTTTTCAACTTCATTCTCTTATATGTTTCTTCACGTGCGTCGGAGGGCTGCGCATTTCATATCATTTGCATAACTCAGTGACGTGCGTCTACGGTAAAATTTGCATGAATTTCTGACCACTCCTTCTTGGTGTTGCATTTTCAATGTCGAGCAGTGTATTATGAACATGGAATATGCATATAGTAAAACAATTAATTATTAAAAGCTTGTTGAAAAAATATATTGTTAACTCAATACATTTTAGCTAACAGGTGATTCTTAGGGGTTTTAGAGCTTATAGTTAGAAATATACTGAATAAAAAGGATAAGCAAACAATTTAAAACACAAAAGTATCGCATGTCTCCATTGAAATAATGGAAGAATATTTCTTTTCATTGGCTGACAATAAATATTGGTGGAAGTAGCAGTTTGAAATAATTTCCCAGTTGAGAAAAAAATGTGATTTTGATATTAGAGATAAAACGAGTGCATTATATTTATGCTTAAGAAAACTTCGGTAATAATATATTTATATTAGCTCAATTTTTGCGGAGTTGTTTACTTTGCTTCTTTATAATGTAAATGAGTTTGTCTAAAATCTGGCATGTTGCATTAATTCTGAATTTATTCTAATGTCTTTTTTAAGGCGGATCAAGTTCAGGAATAATTTTATCATATGCTACATTTAAATTCTGTATTTTCACTTAATTTTATTTTTTTAAATCTATTTTTATAACATTGAAAAAATAGAAAGGGAAAAATGAAAAAGAGAAAATAACGAAAAAGTGCCTGTTATCACGAATGTATTTGAAAACGGTAACGATAAAATATAACCTTTAAGAAGCTCGATTCACTAATAAAACAATATTTCACTTCCCATTGATATGCATTAATTGTTAGAGTGGAATGTATAATGATATAAAAGAGAAATGCTCGTATGCAGCAATCAAATATTATAAATTAATAAACAGATGTGTTTTTTTTAATGAAATTAAGAACTTTACAGGAAATGGTTAAATTATAAGGGCGCTGTCAAAAAAAAAAAAAAAAAGAAATATTTTACAACATCAAACTATATATACTTGCAGTCTACAACCTAGTGATATTTAACACATAAAAACAGCATTAATCGCAACTTTAATAATTTTAAACCATTGCTCAGTTTCTTGGAAAATGTAACTATGAAGGCTGTTAAAACAGTTTCACTAAAGTTTTCCATCGTATCTAACAAGTGCTAAGTTTTTGATGACCTAGGTTTAGTTTTGTTCTATACTTTATGATTTTTGCTTGTGAGTTTTGTAAAGAGCTTTCCAGGTGCAACAAGGGCAACAGATAAAACAAATTAAAGTTTGGAGTTGGAAATTCATGAATTGTGTAGAAAATGAGAAATCTGGGGCATGTGTGAATGCGAAATGTATTACTTGATTCTCTTTAAATCTTGAGGCGGTATACTTTCCGAAATAAATAGTCCACACTAAGCCATATTGAAAACGAAAAAAAAAAAAAATAATAATAAATAAAAGATAAATAATATACATTAATGACGTTTACTTAAAACAGAAAAACTAAAATCTATGAAGCATCTGAAGATACTTAATTTGACTCATTTTTTTTCGGAGGTTCGTTTACTATTATATAAATTTCCCACAATACGGCATATTGAAAATCGCACCCAAAAAGAACTCTTTTCGCGAGGCCCTAAAAGTTTTTTGTTGATACAATGACCAAAACCTGGGGATTGTAGAAATTCAGCTGTAAGTGCAACGTTCTCAAAGAAAAGAAATGGGCAATAAACCACATATTTTTGTTAAATCATCGGTAAATGTCAATCCTCTATAAGCTCGATTTTCTATAGTTACAGGAAGTTCAGTATGAAAAAAAAATTAATATGTTGTAATAAAAAAGACCATGAAGCATTGTGTGCGTGATTGCTTTAATTTAATTTTACTATTATCGTTTAATGTAATGAAATTAAGTTTTATCAAATTTAAAGACGGGAATTAGATAAAATTTGCATATTCAAATGCCGCACCTGTGTGTGTAAATACAACTTAATAAAGGCACATCATACTGATTCGCGGATTTACCAAGATTTCTGAGTACGACTTAAATCTCATTTCCATCCTACGCCGTGAAAATCACAACAGAATGAAACGGTTAATCTACAGCAGGGAATGTTTGTATTGATCTTACGACAAATCCTCAGAAATAACTGAAGCTCAGTTGTTACAAAGGAACAACTGACCCAGCTGTTTAACGATGCTGAAAAGGAAATTGTTCTGGGAGAATTGCCAAATATCTTGAGAGTCAATGGATTACGTACCTCGCGTTTGATTTGCAAATAGTTACTATTTACAGATTATAAGGGGGTGAAAGGGTAAAATAGTAACATTGAGTGCATTTCGTTTCATTTGTCATAAATTGAAGAAAATATATACGTACATATATATGTATATCAGGGCTCGACTCATGGCAACTTTTTGCCAATTGACAGGTCAAAATGTGCCTTTTAAAAATTTTTTAAGGCACAAAAATGTATTCTGTACATTGTAGAATCCTATGCAGTAGTTTAAAGCAAGAAGTTCTGTCAAGAACTAAACGAGCCTACTTTCCCGTACATCGACATCGGCATTCTAGCATCTGATCATTATTCTCTTGATTATCTGAGACTGAAAATGATGTCAGACATAAATTTTGAGCACTTAAAGCTGATTTCTAAAAG